>CAIGRP010020380.1:0-16557 GCA_903798385.1 Fraxinus cuspidata
TTTCTTGAAAATTTCCAAGAATTTTGTCTTTTATGAGTCCTCATATGGAGACCAAAAGTAACAAGTTGAAAGGGCAAACAAAACAAATACACAACAATGTAGCAGACTCGATTTACGAGCATGTATTCTTGAATACTGAATGGAGAATGAACCTCAATTTGTTTTTCATACTATAATCAAGTTTGAAATTTCATGAAAAACAGAACACGAAGACAACTTTAAAACGAAATAGACCAAATTAATTTTTTTTTTCTCGCATAAGAAAAGCATATTTAAAATGCATGAATAATTGATGAGATGAGTCAACAATAAGGATTAGAGCCCATTTGACTTTTCTTTTGCTCTAGGTTTTATTTTCTATAGAAGAATTTTTTGAGAAAATTAGCTTAATTTCTATTTGAAAATTAATTTTTAATAACACTCTCTATTCTTAAAGTGAAGTCACGTTAAACAAATTTTCATTAAAAACTCTTCTAACTAGCAAAAGTATTTTCATAAAATTAGCTTAACATATCTAAAAGCTACTTTTGAACCTCAAAAGTTTATTTTGTCTGTTCAAAAATCACGCAAAACCAACCTTAGCAAATAAAATTGAGTAAAATTAGAGGGAGAAACAAAAGCACGTGAGGCCTGATTAAAGTATGATATTATTCACATACTTCCAAACCAACTACTTGGATTATTCCTTCTTGTCACGTGGTACCTCGTGACTCGCACGTTCAAACCCTAATTCCTAGGCATTTGTATTTTGTTTTCTAAACCCTAGCATTTTAGTCTTTAATGTGAAAACTTCACTACTGATATTCTGGTAATTGGCTCTGCACTCGTCTCGTCCCTATATAGCTCAAGCAGTTTATAGCCTGAGCTGAGATGAGTCGAGCTAGCAAGCGACTCGATCCATTTGTCACCCTCTAAAACTAACATTAACTCAATCAAACAAGATCTTTTTTTATCTTCTGGTAACGTGTCAAAATTAAATAGCATATTTATATTTTACTATGAACAAAGTTACACATTAAGTCTTTGTTTGAGCTCCCTTTTTTGAAAAAATGCATTTTCTAACAATGTTACGATGGAGAATGCGTAGTTATAAATAAGAAAAAATTTGAATTTGTATGCAATATTATTTTATTGAAAAATGTGTGATTGAAACGAGGTCAACTTACTATTCTAAAATACATTTAAATGTAAAAAGATGGGACTCTAACAAGGGCTAATGGTAAGACTGCTCGTTTTTAGATATAACAGGATGTAAAAATTTATTGGTGTTCTATTCAACCAAATGGATGATTTTCTCCTCACCTACAAATTTCATATTCGCTAAGGGACATATCCCCATCGATAAAGATGAAAATATAGACAGGCGTATAGGGGTTTGGATCATTCTTCTTAATAAGATTGACTTTTTAAGATGAAATCTTAAATTTTAATAAGAGTTCATTAAGGTTCAGCGAACAACTCAATCTGATTAAATCTCAAAAAATGAACATGTGAATTTCAAGATTGGGAACGAGCTACCATCTTACATGGCATGTTAAGAAATAAATTTCACATCGAATAAATATGAAAATATAGATCAATTTATACAAATTGATGTGAAAATACTGTTAAAATGGCATCTTCTTTAAATAAGTCGAGTTAATCTTTTCTTTCTTTGATAAGAATCAATAAGATATTCGCAAGGTTTCTTGTCCAAACGAAATTCATTAGGATACGTATGGTCAATAAGATATTTGCAAGGTTTCTTGTCCAAACGAAATTCATTAGGATACGTAGTTACCATACCTTCATCCAAAGATGTACAATGAAGTTTGTTGGTTCATAATGTCTTATTGACTTTGCCCAATCTGATTCAGAGAATGAAAAATACATTAGAAAAAATTGACCAATTGGAATTCCTTAAATTAATAATAATTATCCATTGAGGGGCCGTGAGTGGGTTTTGTTTCTCTATCGATGGCCGTCTTTATCCCATCCAGTAATTAAAGAGTTGGGGCCCACGTATTGGGTTATTGCACGTGAAAGATCCAGCTAAGCTTTTCTCAAAGTCATCAATAATTTCTCTCTGCCCACTTGCCCGCATTAAACTGACCGCGAAAGCACCATATTTTAGCACGCCATGGACCGACTGCTCAATTCTAGTCAACCGAGTCGCCGTCTAAAGCTTTACTTTTAGTGAAGGTCAAATAATTTTTGAGTTTTTATTTTGGATTGTAATAAATGAAAAAAAAAACTTATTTTCATAAATATAATTTATCGGTAGAAAATCAGTTGGAATAAAATAATTTATTTCTGAATAAAACTTATTGTCAAATAAAAAAGAAAGAAAGAATAAATTTATGTAAGTGACACCAATAGTTTATATCAACGAATCGTGGTTGAAAAATTGTTGGTGATTATCTATGCATCATTGACGACAATATCATCGACAACCATTGATAGAGGCATTAGCGATAATAAGATAGAATGCCATACGAATTATTATTAATAAATACTAATTTCTTATCACTTATAGAATTTGTGTGGGTGTTCTTTTGCTGAATTTTATTTTAATTTTTATCATTTTTTATTAAAAGTTATCCAAAATTTTGCGTATGGTCCAAAGTTCCTTGAGTTGCCTCCCCACGGAAGGGAAGTTCGTAAATCAAAATATACCCCATTAAGTTCAACAAGAGGTGTAAATTTTTTAAATCACGGTAAAAGCGTTACAAATAACAGTGTCGCATAATACTACTAGTCAGAGTTGAACGTGCTAATCGTCAAAGTTGAATGTGCAACAAATGTTTTAGAAGGGTTGTAAAAATAATATTTGAAAATGCGTTAATATTAATTAATTTAAAATTAATATCAGTGAATTAGACATGATAATGAATGTTAAATTATTTATACTAAATGAATATATTTTAATTTTCAATTTGATAAAATTGGATGTGAATTAGCATACATAAATGTGAATAAGAAAATTGTATATGAAATTCTAATTAACTTATAATTAGAATCAATAACACTAAAATGCATAAATGATTATGAATATTAATTAAATGAATGTTAATGCTAATTAATTGAGAACTAATAGCAAGGAATACATGTATGAAAAATGATTTTGTAGTATTTATTACAGTTTGTGATTATGTTTCATGTAGTGAAAACATACTAGTGAAATGAATTTGCCAAATAGTTGGCAAAATAATTCATGATAATATTGTTCAAATGGTTAAAGCAAATACGATACATAAATTAACGTAAATATTAACTAATTTAGAATTAATACTAGAGAATTCATACATAAATAAAATGGCACAATTGAATGAATATGTCAAATTTACATTGATGATAACTAAATATATATTGAAAAACGAAAAGTAAAATATTATTAAAATAATTGAATTATAGTAAGGTTAAAATGGTCCAAAAATTGATTTTCTCTTGATGTGATAATTAATACATTATAAATATATCCTACTAAATTCAAAAATAAAAATAGCATGTGAAGTCCCTATTTAGTTTAGCTAAGAATTAATTTTTCTTAATAGATTTAATAAAAGTAAATGTAATGTGTTGTCGAAAAGTTGATTAAAAATGTGAATTTTATAAAATGTTGATTGAAAATTAATTTAAGAAAAATGAACTTTTAAAAATGAGGGTCAAACATGTACCGAACTTTGGTTAGTCGAGCATGTCCATCTAGTTTCTCATGTGTCAAGTAACATGTATCCAACCAACAAAGGTAATTCTTGAGTTATGGTTACAAGTGCATTGGTTAGCAGAGCATGTTTATCTAGTTTTTCATGTGTCGAGTAACATGAATCCGAACGGCCAACTAAGGTAATTTCTGAGTTTTGATTATAAGTATATTGATTAGTCGAGCATGTCTATTTAGTTTTCCATGTGTCAAGTAACATTAATCTGACCGACCAACTCACTCATGTAACATTTGTTAGATATTTATCTCATCGTCAATTAAACAAAGAGAGAGTTCCTCGTCTAGTTGGAATGGTGTAATTGCAAATGCTCACATCTTTTCTTCTGAAAAATAGTAGAAGAAATATCCTCATCTAGAGAGCTTCGTTAGTGATGACAAAATTCTTCCAACTCTAGACCCGCTCCACGTTGCCCCTTATTAAATAGTGAACATGATGGGACAACAAACATAGTCCTTGCTGTGAATTCCTCAAACTCAAAAACATTTTTTTTTCTTTTATTATATTTTTCAATCTAAATCGTATTTTAAAAATAATTTTCACTTATTATATTCTTCAATCTAAATCATATTTCAAAAATATAATATAACATTATAAATAATTAAATAATTTTTAATCTCGACCCGTTCCGTGGTCATCTTCAAGCCTATGTGGAAAACGTAGTTATATATTTTACAAGTGAAAAACAGGGTTATATTATATTTATCGTGGAGAAGATTTGAAGTATAAAATTATTGACAGAGAACATTTTTGCTCAAGCCCACTTTTTGTTCTAGGCATTTAGGTCCAAATTATACCATAAAAAATTGAAAAATAATAGTAAAGAGTGAGAGCCCAATCAAATTAGCTGATTTTCACGTTTACTTGATATCCTTCTTTCTTTGGTAATTAGTGGGTCCCAATAAATTGCTGCTATTGGTGTCATCTTTTAGTCCGTTAACATCACTTAGACCCGAATGATGTGGCGGCCGATGAATTGATTTGGTGAAGCGCTTGCTAATTGTTGCACTTCACAAACTTTTTGTAGGCCTAGTAGGATAAACACGATTCAATTTGGACGATTTGAAATAAATTTTCAAATCAAACTATTTAAAGCAATTTGAATTTTTTTTCAAACCAAATCAAATCACTTCGATTTTTAAACCAAACCAATCCAAATCATTTTTCTCGGTTTGATTCAATTTAAAATTACGGTTTAACGAAGAAAAAAAATATATATATATATCATTTAAGTTAAATTATAAATATTAATCTAAAATTTCACATTAAAATATAAATTATATCATTAAAAAAGTCACAAATCAAAATGATATAATTATAATGATTATAATGAAACAACATGATGTAAATATTTTAAACTCTTAATCGATACTAATAGCATCCATCTGCAATTGTGATACAGGATTCATTCTTTCCATAAATATAAAAATATAATACAGTGATTCATTGATATAGTTAAATGACATGAAATAACTAATAAAAAGAAATGAATAAAAAATTCAAATAAAATAATACATAACTATTGTAACTTTTTGTGAATCATCCAATATTTCTACTCCATCCAAATATTGATGAATTACTTTAAAGGAGTCCAAAAATTATTAGAACAAAATAACATAACTACCAATAAAAATATAGAAAACAATTACCAAAAAATAAAAGAATTTGGATAATCATCCTTGAATTTAGGCAAAATTTGAGAAAAATATTAGTAGAAGGAAAATAAAATGTGTAAGTTTGAATTAAAATCTAAATTTAATTATCTGCTCAATTGTATTGGAAGAACGATGAATATGGTTTATCAGCTGTTATTCGACACTTTACCCTATTTGAAGGTTTTACATTTACAGTTGTGATGACTGATGAGTATTTGAATATGATTTAATTAATTAATTAAGATATATAATTGTCGAATTGAGTTTACTTGAATTATATTTAATATGGATGTATATTTTTAACTGAAATGTGTTTTTAATTGAGTTAAATAAAATTTAGACTAATTTGTTTTCAGACTTTCTTTTTTCTAAACGGTTTAGCGATTTGAAACGATTTGCAAAGATTGAAACCTAAAACAAACCACTTTAAAGAGATTTGGTTCGATTCTAATCCAAAATGTTGACGGATCCATGTGGAACCAAATCAACGATTTCAAAAAAACGATTTTTGGTTCGATTTTGGAGTTTGACGATTTCGTCGTTCAGCCCGAGGTCCACATTAAAAAAAAAAATAGTAACTGTTGGATTTGTACCATGTGTCCACGTGTCAATTTTTTGCTTTTCTTGCATGTAACTTTTTTCGCATATCATTTGTTGGGATGTTTTTGTTTTCAAGATCTTGTCCTGTATTTATTCTGAAGAATGATATCTAACATTATTGATGTATAGCTCAGTTTAAGTGTCAGCATATTATATATCTTATTAAATGAGTATATATATTTTTATATTTAATTGAATGTGTAATTTAATGTCACTAATTCTATCATATAAATTCGTATTAAACACCACGTATACTAAATACAATTTTGAGAGAATCTATATTACAATTTTTCGCGTGACCCCCTCCAAGTGTCGACTACCACTCTAAAAATGTTCAATTATTTGATAGAAATCGGTGGTCGATTGTTCCAATTAAAATAATGTATTTGAGCCCTCACTCTTTTCCGTTTTGAATTAACTAAAATTGAGTGTGTAAAGGGGAATACAATGGTGCACGAATCAGAAAGCGACAGCAACTTAACATCTAGACAAGATGTGGAAATGCAGTGGCCCACTTGTTGTCCACCCTACCTAATATCTACATAATATTAGGATTATTCAAAATATATAGCTTTCACTATGTGTGTTTTTTTCCTCTCTTTCTCTCACACACACACACGTACAGAATTTCTCCATCCATTATCCCTTTACTATTCATAACCACGAACCCTGTCCCATACAGTTACATTTGTCTTCAAATTCAATTTCTCTCTCACACACATACACACAGCTAATAAACGTAGGACCCATTTGACAAGATTTTTGTCTTTAATCCGACTTTTCGTAAAAGAAGTTATTGAGAAAGTTACATTAAGTCGAAATTCTTTTAAAACACTTCTAAACATACACAACACTTTCAGAAAACTATTCAATATGAGTTGAAAACCGTTGTTAAACCGACCCTACACAGTTACCCAGAAATTTTCAAGGCAATGTAATTCCATGGGTATAATTGGTCAACAAATTTCTATCATCGATGAAAAAGATTGCCTTCTTCATTCGCTTTCAATTCAATTTTAGGTTGATTCATCTAAAATTTGAATAGATTATTTCTTATTTCAGTGAAATCAGTGTAACTTATTTATTTTCTAAAAGATAAATAAGTTTAATTACTTTGAAATTTATTTGTATGTGAAATTATAAATTTAGCCAACATCCACTTAAACCCTATTTGACAATCATTATTTTCAAACACTTTTTTCGATGTACTTATTTTCAACCACATCTTCACACAGTAAAATATTTTGCACATAAATCCAAAATTTTTCCTTACTTTTTAATCACGTATTATCTTTAAAAAATATATTATTCAAAACTTTTTTTTTCCTAATTATTGGTTGTCAAGCAGGGGCCAAATGTCCAACTTATTAGAATAAATAGTCGTTTTGAACATTTTTACCCTTGAGTTTTAGATCGCCATAGTCGCGTACAATTTTTGCGTTCGCATCGACTTTGCATCACAGAAGGACCAAATTTACAAATCTAAATAAGTTGAGCTTCAATTTTATAAGTTGATGACCAATAACAAAACTATAGTGAAATATTGGGAAACCCAACTAATTTTCCCTTTGGGTTTGGGGTTTTGCCACAAGAAATAATCAATTATTTTCCATTAAGCAACTGGCAATTAATGGTCATTACCCTTCGTTAATGACAAACTCTCCTTAATTGTCTGGTATTAGGTAACATGCACGTTTATTTTTATTTTTGTTATTTACTAGGAAGCTTCATTGATCAGACATAGTAATTCCAATAATACACGTTAATAAGTGAAAATATCAATTAAATTCTAGTTTCGTACCAGCCGCACAGATTTGCTAAGTTGGCAACAAAAGGAAAAAAAAAATCGGATTTAGGAAAAGTACTTCAGGAAAATTCAAGAAATAATATCGAATTAATTAGGACATATTGATCGCACAACTAAGACATACAGTACAACAATTTATGATAATTTGTGTAATGTAAAACCGGAGCTACGAACGACAAGAATAGTGGTACCTGCTGCTAGTGACGGTGCACATTTTATCGTACTTAAGTTGTTTAATTGAATTAAATTTGATATTAGATTTAAATAGATCTTTGTGTTCCACAGAGATGGGACAAAAAATGTGGTCCTCGTCAAAATTAAAAGAAAAATGGAAAAATATACCTAAATTAAAATGGAAGATGAAGAAATGGCCTTCGCCTACTTCAAAGACAGCTAATTCATCGTACTAACATGTCTTCCGATGGAATTAGATGTCTAGGAGCATCTCCTGCAAGAGCCCCTATTAATTCAACCAACGACTTATTTTTCACATGAGTGTGCTAGTGCAATTATAGAAGTCGCACAACGCCAAATGAGGTCTTTGGGTTTCTCGTGTAATCATCCAAATCAGATTCATAAGAAAATTATGAAAATCTGGAGATCAAATAGATAGATTAACTTCATTGATCTGGACCACGACTACTTCATCTTCTAATTGACCGATGAGGAGGATTAGAAGAAAAGAGCTATTATTAGAGAACCTTGGATGAGGGCAATTATTATTATGAATGCAAGTTTCATTTGTTTTAGAAAAGAAAATTCGATTAGATTGAAATAATTATTTCGAGAATTTTGATAATTTCAACTTTACATATCATTCAGATTCATTAATTGAGCTCTTTTTCACTTTAAAAAATAAAAATCACCAGAGTTATCTTTTGTATCGAAGATAATACTATCGACTTGTATATTACATTACACCTCGAGCTAATATTCCGCACTTAAAAATTCATTTAACTTTCTTGACATAAAATTACTAAAATCATAGAAGTTGTAAATCTTGAACATGCATATTTGTTTACTACTCTTTGTTCCCTTAGTTGTGAACCACAAAAATACAACCCATGAGTGTTGCAACTTGTTCACGGGATGAAGAGACAAATTTTGAATTTCATCGATTACAATAACACATTAAATTTTTTTTAATCCAAATTGTCCAGACATTAATTTGCATAGTTTTTGTGTACATGCATTGAAACTCAAACAAGATGTTGCCTTGGAATTGAATACTTTGAGGAATTAAATAAACAAGTTGCAAATAAAGTAATTAGATGGTCCAACATCAATATTCATCACTTTTAAGGTAAAATGTGCCCATTTTTGTATTGTAGAATGCATAATCTTCAAGCAAAGAATGCACGTGCACTTGCGCATGCATACACGTATTTAAAACACAAAACCAATGTAAATCGCCTTAAAAGAAGTAAATATAATAGCATATTTCGAGACATTCACGAGTCGAGAACCTATCGAAAATGTTAATCTTAATCTATAGACCACAAAGAGCACGATATGTACACAGAGAGTTTCTATAGGTGATTCTTGAATATTAATAATCGAAAATTAATTCTCAAATTCGGGATTATTACTAAAATTTGTTACATTGAATGAATGGAGATCTACTTTGCATCTCATCATTCTCGAAGGGTCCAATTAATAATTAAGAAGGTTGACTCGGTCAAAGATCCTGTATTATTAAGACATTGAAATTACTAATTTATCCTTGATATTATTGGATCAAGGGTAAAAATGGCTGGAATATTGAGAGAGAAGGGCCTACAACTGGAAACACGATTTTGGTCTTAAATGGAGATTAGATTTGTGACTTGCATGCATGCACGACAAGGGACATGTATTGGCTTTTATATAATTTTATAATCATTAAAAAAATTGGAGAAAAATAAAAAGAATAATGATGAGAATGGGAAAAGTCCAAAAAACCCATCACTTAGTCACCATCACTGTGTGAGGTCACAGATCCATTGATCCAGCAGCAAAACTTTCGAAGATTAGATCTGAAACTGAAGTTCTGTTTCAAGACAGCAATGGAAACTAAAGAGAAACAATAATAAACTCAAAACTGTATATGTACAACATTGTTACATGTTAAAAACATCCTTTTTATGTATAATAACAAGATTTCTTAAGGGTCTAATGGTACATACAATAATTTTGGTAGAAATACAAGCGTAGTTTTACACCGATTGACATGGTATCAGAGCCGGAAAAATTGGAAGGTGAATGAATGCTAGCTAGCCATCCCCTTCTTATCTTTGCCAAGGAATCCTCAATTTTTGGTTCAAGCTTTCACAAGTTCTTGCTTGACTCGTTGCCTTCTTTTATGCTCATTTCTACCCCTTCGACTGCGCTAAAATCGCCAACCTCTTCTGTGATCGTGGAAGCAGTGCTGTCCATTCCCGAGCCTGCTTGAATTTCTTTGAACATTTTCATGACATGAATCATAGTGGGACGCTTCCGAGGTCGATCATCTAAGCAATCACATGCAACTTTTAGGTGTTGTAATAATTCGATCTCTAAGGTCGGATCCTCTTTAATCAACTCAGGATCAAAAACATCGCTTATTTTCAGTTTAGCGTGTTGCTTTACCCAACCTACAAGATTGTTGTCACCAAAATCAGCTGAATCTGTTGGCTGCCTTCCAGTAAGAAGCTCGAGCAATACTACACCGTAGCTGTATACGTCACCTTTTGTTGAACATCTAAAGCTCTGGTAATATTCAGGAGGGACGTATCCGGGGGTCCCTGCTAATGTACTGACACTCAAGTGTGTGTCCATTGCACTCATAAGCCTTGCCATTCCAAAATCAGAAACCCTAGCCTCCAAATTATCATCGAGCAAAACATTGCTCGACTTCATATCACGATGAATAATGTGTGGGATGCAACTATGATGAAGGAATGCCAATCCCCTCGCAGCTCCAATTGCAATTTTCCGCCTTGCTGCCCAATTTAGCTTGAGCCCAATTTTCTTCCTGTCATGCAGAACATCTTCTAGACTTCCATACTTCATGTACTCGTAAACCAAGAGCCGTTCCTCGCCTACCTTGCAATATCCCAAGAGGGGAACAAGGTTACGATGCTTAATTTTCCCAATGGTCTCCATTTCAGCAATGAATTCCCGGTCCCCTTGCCCGCTGACATGTATCAATTTCTTTATAGCCACGATGCTTCCATCCTTCAACTGAGCTTTGTACACATCACCAAATCCGCCTGAACCTATAACACTATCATTATGGAAGCCATTTGTGGCTTCAAGAAGATCTCCAAAAGTGAGCTTCCTGAGAGGCTTTTCGAAAGTTGCAAGGTTAATGCTTAACGCATCACGAGCACTAAGTTTCCAGTTGCCTGTCGCTGTTGCTGAGTTGGAGTGATTGTCCATATAGGCCTCCAGGGCAGCCTCCTTCTTCTTCCTCCTCCTTTTCCTAATTTCCATGGCAACAATGACAACCCCGAAGATGCAAAAGAGGGAAAACAACAACCCCGTTGCCACGCTGCCAGCGAGGGATGCTTGCCTCCTATGAGACTTCTGGTGCTGGCTACTTCCTGCATCTCCTTTAATCTGGCATGCCGGCAGAGGGATTCCACAAAGACCGGAATTATTGGCGAATTTATCTTCTGGAAATGTAACGAACTGAGCTGAATCTGGAATCATCCCAGAGAGATTGTTATTTGACATATCAATCTCTCCCAGCGATGTAAGGCTCGCCAAAGATTGTGGAATTGTTCCATTCAACTTATTGTAGGACAAATCAAGGATTGCAACGGTCTTCAGTCCTCCAAGTTCTTGAGGAATAGGTCCAGATAGATCATTGTGCCCCAAATTAAGTACAAAACAATAGTACATGGACCCAAGCTCCTTTGGAATACTTCCTTCCAACTTGTTGTAAGAAAGATCAAGAAAAATCATGGAACCATTGTGATTGAATGTCGGCTCAGTGATACCTCTGTAAACTCTGGTGAAATTACAGGGATGCCTAGTTGAAATCCTATCCAAATGTTCTTCTCTAATCTCTCCAAACTCGAGCAAGTTCCCTGCTCCATGGCACTGTTTGCTTCCATCGTTCTTGATGTAAACGTACCTCTTCCCTGTCAGAACTGCTACTGCAATGTTGCCAGATTGCTTGAACAGAGCAGGTGGAATAGTCCCATTCAGCAAATTAGTGTTGAGATCCAACCATAACAAGTTATGGCAGTCACCTAGTTCCCCAGGAATACTACCAGAGAACGAATTGTTTCCGAGCTTCAGAATTGCAAGACTATTCAAACGTCCCAAAGAAGCAGGTATCTGACCACTCAAATGGTTATTTGATAAAGAAATCCAGTTCAAATTCGTGCAATTGCTAAGAGTAGCAGGGATTGATCCTATCAGGTCATTAAAATCAAGAATCAAATTTTCCAACTTCGACAGGTACATCAACTCTTGTGGGATTTCCCCATGGAGTTGATTAAACCACATGATCATATCCTTAAGTTTTGACAAGGACCCCAAGCTAGAGGGAATAGTCCCAGTCAAATAATTAAAGCTAAGATCAAGTGAAACCAACTGTGAACAATTACTTAGACTCTCTGGTATTGTACCGCTGAACAAATTATTCTGAAGGTACAACACTTGCAAGCTGTTCCTAGGGTCTTGGCAGATCCCAGAAGGAATCAAACCAGTAATATTATTGGAACTCACATCTAAAGTCTCCAAATTTACCAATTTTGAGAAAGAATCAGGCAAATTACCCACAAAATTATTGGAAGACAGCATCAAAGTCTTCATATTACTCAATTTCAAGAGTGTATCAACAGGCAACTCACCAGAGAAATTGTTACTGGAGATATCAAGAAGTACCAAAGCGGAGCATGTACCAAGGCTTTCTGGAACAGTACCTGTCAAATTATTGAAGGAGAGATCCAACTTCTCAAGGGTTGAGCATAAGTCAGAGAGAAAGGGTGGAAAAACACCCTGAAAACCATTCTCCTTAAGATAAAGATACTGCATACTCCCACTTGGCAGCTTTGGAACTGTGCCTGTAAGGTTGTTGTTGGTGAGGTTAAGGAAACTAAGCTTTCCACAACCAGAAAGTGAATCCCCAACATCGCCAAAGAATTTATTGGAAGATAAGTCCAGGTGTTTCAATTTGGAGCAGTCATCAATCCGTGGGAAATTGGAGGAAAAATTATTCGTGGAAAGATCCAAATAAATCAAATTCTTGAAATTCAACTCCTGCAAACTCCCTGTCATTTTATTGCCCTTCAAAGACAGGTACTGAAGCTCAGCAAATTCATTCGAGAACAGCCAAGAAACCACGTTCGGAGCCAAAATATTATTGTAAGAAATATCAAGAACGTGTAATGATGATAATCCTGCGGGGAAGCCTCTGGTAGTTTCCTTGACAAAAGGGTCCATGAAATTCCTAGAGAGATTAAGAAACACCAAACCAGAGCAAACTCCAAGGGTTGAAATATCAGTCACAGGCCCTGAAATGCCATTTTCTGCTAGATCTATGGAATTCAAGAAACTAGTGCATGTTAATCTTGAAATAGAAGTGAGTGCACCACTGAGGTTGGTATTTTTCAGCACGAGGGACTCCAAGTTCTGGATACCCAACAAAAAATTCGCCACTGCGGAGAAATCTGTATTAAGATGGGAGCCCGACAGGTCTATGGAGGAGACTCTGTAATTTTTACAGAAGACACCATTGAAATTGCAAGGGCTGATTGTGGACACCCAGTCTCGGAGTTCAGTAGGGTTGGGGAGTGAATTCTTGAAAGAAATGAGCTGTTGCGAGTCTCTGATGAGGCCATTGGGAGGTGTTGCTGAAGAAACTTGTTGAAAAGAGAGAGAAATGAACAAGAAGCAGATAACAAATAGTTGATGATAATACAGAAACAAAATATTGATTGAATGTTTATCAATTTCCATCTTCAAATTCGTCAGTTTTTGATTTATGAATTCCTCTCTAAGATTTCAGCTTCATTTCAGAGAGAGAGGGAGAGATGTGGTGTAGGCACAGAAAGTGGATTGGCATTTCTCGAGAGAGAGAGAGATAGTGAGCGTGTGTGGTGAAAACTGAAAGCAGTCAAAAGAAAGCTGGAGTGCGGAAGGTAACAAGTGTGTATATATATTGAATTATTTGTTAGGGTTATTGGGGAATGGACACAGCTGTTGGTCACATGGCATGTGACCCATCTCTCCCTCTCTCTCTCTCTCTCTCTCTCTACATGTATAGATCAGTCTCTCTATATTGTAATGGTAAAACAATCACTTTGTCTCTCTAGGTTTTCCCCGTACGTGTGAGTGAGATCAACGGATGGATCCATCGCTGTCTATTTTAAGGGAGATTCCATGCCCTCTAATTAATTCATAATCACGAGGATAATTAATTAAGATTATTAATTATTATCACAACATTAAAAATTATGTCTGGGCCTTGCGTTCGAAGTTTCATTCTTCAGACAGCAAGGCTTTTGACTTTCTCTCAGTTTCAATAATTTGAGTTCGCAGTAAATTTCTAAATAAACACAAATTATACTTATCATATAAAAATAACAAAGTTCATATTAAAGTCGAGATTTAGAGAAGAAATAAGAGAGTAAAGACTACTCTTTCAGCATCTTAATTGGGACTATAATTTCATGATTATTAACTAAAGAAAGAGTAATTTCATGATGGCTTTCTTTCTCGTTTTCCTTTTTGTTTTGTGCGAGTAATTCTCATCATGAATGAAATATTGACTTTATTTTATCACTTTCTCTCTTTCCACCTCAAGATCATGTTTGGCTAATCTTTAAAAGTTCACTTTTTGATGCAATTGGATATGTTTAATGGTGTCGAAATTTGATATAATATCACTTTTCTAGATAGAAACGAGTTGTTAAGTGATAAAATTCTATATCGAATAAAAATGAAAATATAGACGAACTTATAAAAGTTTGGACTACTTTTAATAAAATTGATATTTTAAAGTGGAATCACAAATCTTAATATGGTACCGGAAATCATTAAGTTCCAATGAATGATTCGATCAAACTAAGATGAGAGCATGTTAAGGAATAAAATTTTACATCGAATAAAGATGAAAACATATATTAACTTGTAAGGATTTGAACTACTCCACTTAATAGAGCTGACATTTTAAAATGAAATTTCGAGTTTTAACACGAGCCACTAACACTGGACTCTTAAACCCTTGATCCCTTCATTTTGTGGCCAAACTATTGTTCAAGCTATCAAATTAGAACTTTCATTATTCAGATAAATTAATTTTTATTTATTTGTTTTCTTCTTTTAATTATTAGGAGAATTGATTAGATTGTTTTCCTAAATTTTGTTTTTGTTTAGAATAATAAGCGAGAGTTTCCTATTTTCCTCTAAAATCTTGAATTATGGTTTAATTTAACTTGTTTATTTATGGATTAAATTTGATAGTTTCTCATTTTTTTCAATTGTTCGGTATTCCATGTTAATCTACCGATATTTAATAATCAAATTCTCAGTATTCAATTGAATCAACAAGTGTTTAGAATGTTAATTATTTTCTATGTTATTTCACTAAATCGACATTTAAGTAAACTCACTTTAAAAAGTTTAGTACAAAATTTACCTATTTTGACAATAAATGAAAATGTTTCAAAGAAAAAACATCATTTTCCTTAAAAGAAAAAGGAAAAGATAAATTATTTAAAATATACCTGAGCTAAAAAGTTAACTAGAATATGTTCATCCAAACAAGCCATAAACTCAAAAACAAAAAAGGCTGCTCTAACAAATCAGCATTGCCATAAGGATTTCCATTTTCCACCCGCCTCCCCGACACGTGTTATCACGCGCTTATAAATTCAGCTGCTGCTGAGAACATGTCATGAATTATTTATAAGGTGCAGCAGAGCAGGATTGTACTAGTATACGTACGGGCCCACGGTGATTAAATCCTGACCGTTGTTAATCTATGATGGACCATCTTGAATAGTGACTGCACTGTTACCACAAATGTGCATGTGCCTTCATGCTATCTGTCAGTAAATCTAGTACCAATGATTCCATTTACTAAAACAGCCTCGGAATTACCATGTTAGATTTTTAAAAGATTGAACCCCAACATTGAGGGCCCCCACCGACCCTGCCCTGGACCATTGTGGAGAAGGTAAATCGCAGGATGTACCTCCCAGGAGCCAGGGTGGAGAGCTTATGGACAGGTCTGGGCTATTAACCCTATGGTAACTCCCGCTTGCAACAAAACCAATTCCACCTTGCGGGGAATCGAACTCTGCACACTACCGCGCTGAGCCCTAATCGCCCTCCCCTTTGCCACTGGGANAGGATGTACCTCCCAGGAGCCAGGGTGGAGAGCTTATGGACAGGTCTGGGCTATTAACCCTATGGTAACTCCCGCTTGCAACAAAACCAATTCCACCTTGCGGGGAATCGAACTCTGCACACTACCGCGCTGAGCCCTAATCGCCCTCCCCTTTGCCACTGGGACCATGTTAGATTTTTCACTTGTAGCAATGTTGTTTATGCACAAGGCTAGTATTATGGTTGAACAAAGATATCGTCGGATCGTAAAATTGAATCAAAAATTGCTTGTTTGAAATTGTTGATTGATTGGAATTCACGTGGATCCGTCAATGTTTTGATCTTGAACCGAATCAAATCATTTCTAAGTGATTTTGTTTAGATTTTAATATTTGCAAGTCGTTTCAAATTATCAAACTGTTAATTAAAAAAATTCTAAAAATAAAAATTTATTTAAATTTTATCCAACTCAATTAAAATAAACTTATCA
>CAIGRP010020400.1:0-18132 GCA_903798385.1 Fraxinus cuspidata
AATAGATCAAGCAAAATAAGATCAGCCTACACCAAATAGTAGCTTACAAGTTGAAAACCCTAAATTAATTAAAGCCCAAATTGTTGGCCCAATTAATTTGATCCAGTTGCTAATCAATTCCCAAAAAAAAAAAATAACTCCCAAAATTAACACCATTATTTATGAGCCCAATATGGCCCAAACCCAAGACACCCAACCAATAAACTCGGTCCAATTAATTCGCAGCCCAATCCACTGAAATTTGCCACGAACACAAAAGCCACAGCCCAATTAAATCACAGCCCACCCACTGAAATTTACCACCAACACAAAACCACAGAGATCTCGCACCCTCGACCCACCCTAAATCCCGACCGGCCAACTGAGAAGAAGAAGACGCTGCGACACCGTCCAATCGAAGAAGATGGTGGTGCTACCCACTCAAACAGCACCCACGAAGAGATGGCAAATTAAGATCGATCACTGGATTCGCGTCGACGACGGTACGCCTGAGACTCCTCGAACACCCACACAAGAAATCGCCTTCACAGTGACTGATAAAACGACGCCGAGTCGCGCCAATCACCAGCAAAGATGCTGAAACCCGCCTTGAACACCCACGATACAGAAGGAATCTGGAACAGAACTCGGACCACCAAGAAAATTTGAGATTCAGCGACAATTTCTATCGGTATGGCTCTGATATCATGTAAATAATTTTGGCTGAATGCCATTCTATTCCACAAGAAATAATATATATAATTACAATTAATCTATATATAGTAATTCTATGTATGGTACAAATATGAATATGTGCAATAATATTCTCTTAATTTGGGCGTAATCTTCTTCAATTAGGCGTAATCTCGTTAACAATAATAACATTTAAATTCAATGGAGAAGAAAGAAAGAGTTTATATATGGCATATTTTTACATCATAACACTTTTTGCATGTTTGAGCCCCATTTTCTGTATGAAATGTATTTTGAAATAGTAGATTTATGTAGAATGTATAATTAAAAAATAATAAAAATTTTAAATTTGCGTTTAATATTATTTTATTATAAATGTGCGGTTTAAAAGAAGATAGAGAGAAAAATGTAATTTTGAAAAAAAAAAAAAAGGGGGAATCAAACAAGGATTTATTTTCCTTGAAAGAAAATAAGACTTTTGGATCACAAATTTAAGTCAATTGTCAACCTAAAAATCCTTTCTAGTTCCATGAGAAATCTCTTTAAAGTATTTGACAATGAGACTTTCCAACGGTAACCACTAATGAAACATTGATTTCTTCTAAAAACATCACACGTTGGTGGTATGGAGTTCTTGGACATCTGGAATCATGCAATGGCCATGAAGTTAATTGTATGTGTCATATGAGTGGTAAGAAGACCAACTTTTCCTCTTAGCAATTTGTATTTTTCGGTACATCATATTGGATACTACCTCTGGTTCAGCCTCATCTTTCGAGAAAGGATTTTGTAAACATTTTTCTAGTGTTTTGATGTTTAAAATGACAATATACTGTTCTGGTTCATGAGGTCTCGATTCAAATCCAAATGCAGTGAAGATCTGTATTCATTTATTTTTATATGAATACAGGTGAACATAAAGTGAAATAGACACGAAATTAGATGAAATTGCACTTAGTCATTTAAAATGACAGCATTGTCGTTTTGCGTTCGTCCATTTAATATGCATACGAGTTAACATAAAGTAAAAATAACATAAACATTTTTGAAACAGTAGCCAATCATTTAAAATAACATGCCATTCTAGGTCTCTAGGTCTCGATTTCACTTCAAAACTAATCGATCATATTACAAAACATTTAGAAGACTTGCACAAGTTAAACGACCAAATTTTTTAAATATCTTTTCTCATTATTGGATTGTAATGAAATTTGAGTCACTTACGTTCATTTATAAATGTTGGGTAATGGGTCTTGGTTTCACTTTAAAATTAGTCGATCACATTTTGAAACATTTTAGAGTATTTGTATAAGTTAAACGAGCTAATTTGTTGAATAATATATCTTATATTTGGAATATAATGAAATTTGTAATCCTTGCCTTCAATCGTGATAAAGTTTATTATAGTTTACTCATGGAACAAAGTTGTCGGTCATTATTGGGTAAACTTTTTTATCGACCTTTGTATGCAATGTAAATTTGCATTCGTTCATTTTAATATGGATAAAATTGAATATAAAATGAAACGAACACAAAAATAGTTGAAACGACACATTTAAAATGACAGCATGTCATTTTGGGTTACGAAATCTCAATTTCGCTCCAGAATTAGTCAATCATATGTTGAAACATCTTAAAAGACTTTACACAAGTTAAATGAGCTAATTTATTGAGTGTCTTACCTCATAATTGAAATATAATGAATTTTGGATTTTTTCGTTGTGAAATCTAGTAAAGTTTACTCACAATACAATATTGTTAGTCACTTTCGGGTGAACTTTTGTATCGATCTTGGTGTCCAAATGTAGTGAAAACTTGTATTTTTTCATTTTTATATGGATACAAGTTAACATAAAGTGAAATGAACCCCAAAATAGTTGGAACGACGCCCAATCATTTAAAATGACAACATCTCGTTTTGGGTCATGGGATCTTAATTTCATTCCAAACCTAGTCGATCATAGCTTGGAACATCTTAGAAGACATATATAAGGTCAACGAGCTAATTTGATGAGTATCTTGTCTCATAATTGGAATATAGTCGAATTTAGGTTACTTACATTCATTGGTAGTTAAGTCCAGTGTAGAATCATGGGACAATAGTATTGGTTATTATTGCGTGAACTTTGTATCGACACTGGTGTCCAAATATTATGAAAACTTGCATTCATTTATTTTCGAGTGGATACAAGTGAAAATAAAGTGAAACAAACACGAAATTAATTAAAATGACATCATGTCGTTTTAGGTCACAGAGTTTTGATTTCGTTCAAAAACTAGTTGATCATAGTTTGAAATATTTTATAAGACTTTTGCATGTCGAACTAGCTAATTTGTTGAGTATCTTATCTCACAATTAGAATATAATGAAATTTGTGTTACTAACATTTATTCTTAGTAAAGTAGAGTGTTAGTTACTTATGGAACAATAGTTTTTGTCGCTATCATACGAACTTTGTATTGAACGTGGTATTCTAACACAGTAAAAACTTGAATTCATTTAATATTTATATAAATATAAGTGAATGTAAAGTGAAATGAACAAAAAAACTAGTTGAAATGGCATCTAATAATTTAAAATGTCAACACGTCATTTGGGTTACAGATTCTCGATTTCACTTTTAAATTATTCGATCATATTTTTTTAACATTTTAGAAGACTTATACAAGTTAAACAAACTAATTTTTTTAGTATCTTATCTATAATTGAAATATAATGGAATATATGATACTTACCTTCATTCGTAGTAAGTCTAATATAGTTTACTCATGGAACAATATTGTTAATCACTATCGGGTAAACTTTTTTTATCGATCTTGGTATAGAAAATGCAGTGAAAACTTGCATTCATTCATTTTCATATGAACACAAGTGAACATAAAGTAAAACGAACACAAAAATAGTTAAAATGGTACCCCAACATTTAAAATGACAACATACCGTTTTGGATTACGGAGTCTTGATTTCACTCCAAATTAGTCGATCATATCTTGAAACACTTTCGAACACTTACACAAGTTAAACAAGATGATTTGTTAGGCATCTTATCTCTTAATTGATAGCACGATGATACTTTGGATAGCCTCCTCGAGTTTCTTAATCCAAACAGTGAGTACCTCCTCGAGCGAATCGGTATGGGAAGAAGCAGATGACTAGTCGACTTCAAGTTCGATAAGTTGGGCCTTGTGGGTTTTGTTGCAGCGGTGGCGGTGGTGGCTGATTAGGGCCCCAGGGGTGAAGGATGCGAGGTGGAGAGAAGACCGTGGGAGGGTTTGAGAGAGTATTCGAAACATAGCCATTAGATAAAGAGAGAAAAATGGAAGAGTTGTAGAGAGAGAATGTGAGATGAGATTGGCTATGTCTAGAACATGGATAAAGAGTCGGTCAAAGTTGGCCAGGGTCACTTTAGAGCCCTCTTTGTAAAATCCGTAGGTTGATTTTGGAGTCCTTAGAGTTCATGGGTTGCAGAAGTTTCCAGCAGTGTTTTGGCCGATGATTTGAGATGGGGAAGAGGTGGGCATGGGCGTGGGGTTGTGGAGAAGAAGAGGATAGTGTTTTTTTTTAAATTAAATTAATTATTTAATGTAATAAATATAAAGTTGCTTTTTTGCCCTTTTCAAAATATTAAAAATATAGTCAAAGTTAATTTTTTGGTCAATTGACAAATTTGTGGATGGAAACAAATCAAAAGTTTTTAAAAAGTCTGTTAATACTTCAAAGGTTTGGAGCATTTGCAGCAACTATCCCTCAAAAAATTGCTTATAAAGTATAAAAACTACTAATAAGATAGAAATTCACATATAAAAACAAAAAGTTACATATAAATAAAAATTTCAAAGTTAAATATTTTTAAAATATTAAAAATGTGGTCAAAATTAAATTTTTGGTCAACTTATGAAAATGTGGATGGAAACTGTCCAGAAGGAATTTACCTCCAATGTTTGGAAATGTTAGGGGTGACGACTGCGACAAATCAAAAGTTTGGGGAAAATCTGTTATTATTTCAAAGATTTTGAGTTTTTGCTACAATTATCTCAAAAAATTGATTATAAAGTAAAAATATTACTAATCTGACAAAACTTCACTTTTAAAACCAAAAAGTTACATGTAAGCAAAAAATTCAATTTTGTGTAAATAAATTATTTAAAAGTACATAACTAACTTATAACTTTAACATTTACTTATAAGTCAAAAACTTCATATAACTTAAAATTTTAATCATAAGTAAACTATGACCTTGTTTGATCCCCATTTTTTTTTTCAGACTATAATTTTCTCTCTTTTTTCAATCACACATTTTTAAATAAAATAATATTACACGCAATAAAAAAAATTTCCTTCATTTTTAACCACAAATTTTTCATCAATCTACTATTTTAAAATACAATCTATTAAAAAAATGGGGCTCTAACATGCCATATATATAATTTCAATAAGGGCCATATATGCAATTGTATTATTTTAAAAATGGTAATTATATTACTATCACAAAATGTTATATCCACAAAACAACTAAAGCATAGTTTTAATAAGTACACCAAAATAAATTTATAATTATATACCTAATCTAATAAAAATAACAAAAAAGAAGAAAACATCTTTTTAATAAATACACGACAACTAAACTTCTTCTTTTTCTGTTCTTTAGACTGTGGCCATGATTCGAAACAAACGATTTGTGGTTCAACTGTCCGCCATTATGAAGCAAATTCAGTGGCATATTATATACTGGAAGTAATTCAGTGGCATATTATGAAGCAAAATCGATTCAATGCAAAAACCAGAAGTGATTGTGGCTTCAACCACTTTTTTCCTATTAGTAAATTACATGATGGAAATAGCCTGTTGAAGGAGGAAAACCAACACAGGTAGATGAGGAATGGTGGTTATGTTCTCCATGCAAAAGAACGATTCAAAAAATCAATTGAATGAATAAAGTAGTTTAGTATTATTGCGTCAAGCACCAATCTAGATAACAATTATATAATATTAAATGACACATTCACTTAAATGTAATGTCATATGAGTCATTTAATTGAATTTTGATCACCTAAATTAGTGCTTTGAATATTAAAAAGTCCGCATCGAATAAACTTCTTAATTTCTTAAATGTGTTTACATTTCTTTAAAAGTCAGTTTACCCCTTGTTTTGTATTCATTATTTCTAAAATATATTTTTCGCTATTTTATTTTTAACCATGCATTCTTTAATAAAATAACATTACAGACAAATTTTTATTTTTTATTTTTTAACCACAAATTCTCAAACAAAATACTGTTTCAAAATGTATTTTCAACAAAAATGGGACATGCTAAATACTAACTTGTAAATTGAACTGTTTTAAAAATGTTAAATCAATGGACCCAATTCACAAAGCCGAGGAGGTCTCGTGGATTGAAAATGTGCACGTATACAAAGGGAAGGAAGAAAAAAGTGAGGAAAACGAAGCCACATTTCCAAATCGATAGTTCCGACTGTAGCAGAGGCAGAAGATTTGTTTGGAACCTCCGTTGTCTTATGAGAGCGAATAAGGCGTATCGCATGTATTCTAATATTTGAATTATAGCATCGTTGATTTGCGTTAAGGTGATATTAGAGAATTTAATAGACAGCGAGGCGATGGTATCTTGGAAGGATATAACAAGAGTGGTGAACGGGTTGTCTCTGGTGTCCCAGGAGGCCGTCCGCCGCTCTGAAAGCGGGGAATTGAAGTCCTTGATCAAGGCCGGAGTCCTCTCCGCCACCGACCTTGCGGGACTCACGAAGGGCAAGCTCCGCCGCTTCGACACATCCAATGCAATCGACACCAATTCCGATGCCCTCAATAGAAATAATAAAGCTAGTTTTGTTCACTTCAGGGTTGAGTCACTTCCATCTCAGCCATCTTCAGATTCGAATGCTATTACTGCTGCCGCTGCTCAGCCCGTTGGTGCTCAGAATGCCTCAAAGACAGATGCAGAGGCGGATTTGGACGCTGCTAACGACAATGCTCAAAGCGCTTCCCAATCAAATTCGAGCGACGTTATTGTCAGTGGGAACATCGCTCCCCAACCGTCTCCAAAGAAGCTAAGGAAGCCCAGGGAGAGGAGAGTTCCCTCCACCCCTTTCTCCAGAGCGCTTGGGTGAGTCTAGCTAATATTGCCAAATCACTGGTTTATGTATGATTTGAATCCCTTTTCTTCCTTTTTGTTAGTGCAGAAAGTGAATTGCTAGATAAAGAGTCAATACAGCTCAAGCACATATGTATGATTTGAGTTATTTTTATTTTAATGAACAATTTGTTGCTCTACTCTCCAGTTATTTGTGTGATCCTCTCTATCTCTAATAACAAAAATCGTCTGAGAATGTCTGCCTTCACTTAGTAGTACTACACATTGTCTAAATGCACTCATGGTACATTGAAGCTAAAAAAGCTTATAATTGTTCCGACAAATTATTTGCACCAGAAATTTCCTAAAGGATGCTGCTGCAAAGGATCCTTTGGCCACAAGATTGCTAGGAATTGATGGCTAATTTGTTGGATCCTTGTTAGTGCATGTTGGGTTGGTAATAATTTTACTATCACCTCTAATCAAATATAGTTTTCATTGATAATAATTTTATAATCACTTTTGGTCAAATATACTTTTTATCCACACATTTTGTAGCACCACATAAATCATCCACTTATTATAAAACACATTCCGTAATACCAGCAACTTATAATCACTTAAATTATAATTTAATCACCAACCAAACATGCTTTTAGTTTGCCCTAATGTATTTTGTTGAAATTACCAAATAAATCAAATTGTCCACTGTATGTATGACTCAAAAGACGGGACACTTCATGTGGCATGTCAGACACATGTCCAGATGTTTCCGGTGCTGTACATAATGCTATAACCCTGCGGGCACCTCTGTGTTTCTTCGGTTATTAGTTTGTTCTTACTAAACTTTTCCCACTTCTCTTTGCTACATTTGTTTTCATTTTGCAGTTTAATGTACCAACATCCTTTAGTTATTCAGACGTGTCTTCTTGGGGTAATGTTCCCTTTTGGGACTATATGTCCGAATTGATTATTTTATGTACATTATATTTCATCTTATTTTGATGTGCATACGCTGAAGGAAGCTACTGGTTGTAGAATTACATTTATTGAATTGACATGACCATGATCTTATTTTCTATATACAATTTGAAGGTTTGCTGGCCTTGGAGCTGGTCTAGCATGGGGCACACTTCAGGAATCTGCCAAGAGGATTGCCTTTGGTACACCTGTCTCGCAAAACAACCAACATGCCGTTTCCCCATTCTTATCTGAGAAAAATGCAGAACGTTTAGCTCTTGCATTGTGCAGAATGCGTGGAGCAGCACTAAAATTGGGGCAGATGTTGAGTATCCAAGATGAATCTCTTGTACCAGCTCCGGTATGTAAATATGAATGTACATGCATACATTTATGATGAATTATGAATGCTTTATGTTTAAATATAGTCTTGAAAATCTTTCTCAACTACACCTTCTTATTACTTTTTTGTCAGGTAAAATATAGTCTTGAATCATTTTTCTCGTTGTCTTTAAAACAACGAAGAATAAACTTTCTATACTCGGTGCAGGAAGGAAGTAAAGTAAAGGGGAGTTGACGAAGAATAAAGTTGTTCTTTTAGTTGTTATCTCAAGATGTTAGTCTTTGAAATGTTGGAAGTATCCTTTCTCCTTTAGTTTTTGTTTGGTTGGAAAGTTCCTTAGCCTGGAATGTGATTAGGAAAGCTTATGGAAACATGGAAAAAGAGAAGAAAACCAAAACAAACGAAACATGCGTTTGATTATTGGAAAGTTTGAAGGATAATTGGTAAACAAAGTATTAAGTTCAGCACATAATTTATGGAAAACTTGTTCTCATAGAGAGTTTTATGGTGGACCATCCATTTTCTCTTGTATTGCTCATTGACAACCAAAAGAAATTCTGATATTGTTACTTTGGAATTAAATGATTTGTCTTCAGAAATAAATTACTGTAGGGGCGAAGTCTCTGGGAAGAGGAAAGATGGACGGTTCGGGTGGGGGATATGTGATGGAAAAAATAAGTGGTGCTTGGTATTGGATGGTGAAAGCGGAGTTTAAATACATCTAATTTGGACATTGATGATTGATGAAGGATCTGATAATGAGCAAGGCGGAATTTGAGTTCTTCATTTCTCTCATTTATGATATTTAGACTTTCCAATCTAAGAACATAGGGATGGAATTGATTATGCATTTTAAAAAGGGAGAAGTAATGTCACGTTCAATGAATATACTATTAAAGGACCAGGACCGGGATTGAAGTTCCGCTGGGAACTAAAGAGGCTTGAGTTTCTGGTGAAATACAATGGAAGGTGAAGCGGCACGGGAAATACTAAAGAGGTAAATATGTGAAAGGGAAGGAAACAGTTTATGGCAAATGGATATTTTGATTTTTCAGTGACCATATTTTATTTTATTTTTCAAGAGGGCTTTTGTTGTATTGACCACTCTCATATTTAGTTTTTTTACATGGCTGCACCCCCTTTGGCATATAATCTTTGCTTAGAAACAAAAATTAGAAAATCAATTGGAAGTTTTCTTTTCCTTTTAAGCAACTCACATATCGATCGTGGTTTTAGACTATTGAAAAGGAAAAGTTAATTAAAGGCATCTTGGAAGAATATGATGCTTTTTGGTCTATGTAAATGGTCTTTTACGATGGAAGAATTGACTAAGAACATGCCAGATGTGGTATGATGGTGTATCCTTTAGTGGACGACATTATCTTTGTGGATGAGACCATAAGGAGAATCATTTTGAAATTTAAGTTGTGAGAAACGCATTTTGAAACAAAATGATTATAAATTTTCATGAAATTATTCCAATTGTACAAGTTTAATTTTTTGGAGAGGATTATTTAGCTCATGCTTGGTGTAAATTAAAATCAGTTTTTTAATAGATTTTAATAAAAGTTGATGAAACGTGTGGTTTAAAAGTTGTGTCTCCAATGAAGTGTTTTTGTTAAAATTAATTGTTAACTTTGACTTGAGATTTTAATTTGATTTTAATCCAAACTAGACAGGGGCTCAACTCATGAAGAGGACAAGGAGTCATCTTAGAACATGAAAAAATGAAGTTCTAAAAATAAAATAAGAATGCATCACATTTTTCCAATTGAGAACAAGTAAAAATAAAGAAAAGTCTTTGAACTCTTTGTAAAAGCCCATAAAGAAACTGGAACTTTGCTCTCTCCCATAGATCACCATGAACTTGTTCTTTCTCTTCATAAAATCTGGAATTTTTCTGTTCCAACTACCAAAAAATTAGCCAAAATCCCAGTGTTCCACGTAACATCATCCAACCTCTCTTCAGGTCAAGGCTTATAGGTTCAATAATAAATAGCTTGCTATACCATTCAAGGAAACATTTATCAAAGTAACAGTATCGTAGTGTAAGAATAAATGATCGGTACATCCCTCTTCCTTGTATGCATCACACCCCTAGAAAGAGAGAGATAGATGAGGACTTTTTTGAAACTAAGTCATAAATTTTAAGCCTCCCTTTCTTTTGAATTGAACCTCCTTCAAAAAACTAGCGAAGAAGTACCTTTATTTTTGCCCTATTTGGAACTTGAGAGCTATCAACAACCAAATGAAGATTCTACTTTTACAGAGACTGAGAAGTAATCTGCCAATTCATGAATTATCATAACTGACCTCATATCCCACTTTACCACCACCTCCCGACCATCCTATTGAACATAGCATGATCCACTCCTAAATGTTCTCTCTGCAGACTCCCAGCAAACTTTTCCTTAAAACAATTACTTCTTTGTTACCTGAAGGATAACAATGTCAGGATTAATTTTAAAAAAAGTTCTTCATTTTTCCCTAATAGAGCATAAACAAACTTGAGAGTTAGCTTCCTCATAAAATAAAACCAGAGCTGAAGATTTCATAATTTTCTTAACCCTCACTTGCATTTTACTTTGTTTTACCCATAAACCCCTTGCTTCCATAAGCCACCCCTATTCTCCATCTTAAAAGCACATGGAATGAGGTAATTAGAAGAAAGAAAGAATCTTTGCCTTTTAATTTGTGGATGGTGCTTGGTAGGGTGAAATGAAAAAAGTGGACCCTTCTAGCTTTAACTTCTTGAGTTGAGTTTACGACTTTTGCCATAAAAACATAGATGAACCAGGACTTGTTTACAGTTCAATCCATGAATTTGGGATAAGAATCAGAAATTCGGTGCTTTTTGGTTGTTTTTGAAGGGTCCCTGTAAGAAATTTAGTAGTTAGTAGGAATATTGGGGATGCCAATGGTTTTATGGTACATATGTCTGAAGGAGCCTTGGGGATTTGTGGTTGGTAATGGGTGAAGGGTGAAAGTGATTGGTAGATGGTGTCTTATCCTGATCTTGGAGGATTTCCTCCTTTATTCAGCATGAGTCTGGAATATTTGTTCAATGGCACCATAGTATTGGAAGTGGATCTTACATAAGAGTTGCTAGAGTTAGGCATAAGGTTTGAAATTTGAATTCTAAAAGATCAAGTATTGTGGTTATCTTACTTGGGGAAAAGGTTCTAGGTTCTGGATTATGGTGCTTGGAAGAGGGGAATATTAAAGAATGAGGGGTTAAGTACATGAGGAAACACTTTGCACATGCATGAGTTGATACAATAATGGCATGATAGAGTGGTTGAGGGATGAGAGTCTTGCATTTGACACTAAAGTGCTACGAATTATAATACTGCCAATAAAGCTTTGGAATGTGTCGTCTATTTGCAGATACTCGTAGGTAATGACCTAATTTTTCAGAGAAGATTGTGTAAAGTGGAGGGAGATCATTAGAAGCTAAGTTTTTCAATGAAGGTACATTTGAAATGACGGTGAACATGACAGTCTTAAACATAAAACCTATTGCATCGGCTTGGATCAAGGTCTTTGAATTGGTAACCACGAAAGATCTTTTAGGTGCCCTTGTGCAACATATTAAAAGCGGCAGTCACAGTAATGCTACTTGAGCCCAAACTTTGAAACGAAGTTGAAGGAATAACCTGAATATATTTTCATTTTTATAGTATCTGTCTTTTCTAAGAATTGATTTTCGTTATTTCAAGTCTTTTTCCCCGAAACTATGGTACTGTGTTTGTTTTAGGTTTCAGTTTAACTAAGGGAGCTCCTATGGTCTGTAGATTTTGGCTGCTTTGGACATTGTCCGTCAGGGTGCAGACGTGATGCCGAAAAATCAGCTCAATCAAGTTTTGGATACTGAATTGGGCCCCAACTGGTCATCTAAGTTGATGAGCTTTGACTATGAACCAATGGCCGCAGCAAGTATAGGACAGGTGATGCAGTTAAGCTCTACCACACTATTTTTTAGTGATTTCAAGCTTATATGTTGTATTTAACGTTTCATTGAGTCAAAAAGATATTCTAATACTAAATAGACCATTATGTGCTGTATGGCATTCTATTGGAAATATGTAGAGTGATAAACAAAATGACCCTTTATTTACTAATCTTAACAAACTAAACTGATGTCATTCATATTGTTTTCTTTTTTAGACCAACTTGTGTGTACTTTGAAAGTTCAGCAATGCCCATGGATTCCATGCTCTTAATAAATTTTAATGCAGAATCATGCTCGAACACACCTATACAGCTCAAGTCCTAAATGCAGTATAAGACTCTTGCAATGCTGATCGTGGGACAAAATAATGTGCTTCTTTCTAACTGGCAGAAGATAGAAGGAGAAATATTGGAAATGTTACTTTTCATAGCCACACTCCTTTAATTTTGATAAAGTATATTGTGCTTGATGTGTGTACTCATCCAAATAACCTTGGGTGAATCTTTAGGAAGCCTTATCTGATTTTATAATTTCAATGTTTTCTTTCGACTTGATTTAGTTATTTTGTTCAAATATTAATAATATCTGCTTAAACATTAATGGGCCTACTGTAATTTTGTTAAGTCTAAATAATATTTTTATCCCTCGAGGACTAACGTTATAATAGAGTTTTTGGTGAAGTTCTAGTCAATTAAACTAAAATAATTGGACAAAAGGTAAAATACTTCTCTTCTTATCTTCATTCTTTATTACTAGTAACTCAGAAAGTGAGTTGTGTTGTATAATTATGTAAAAATTTCAATTATATTTAATTTCTACACCAGTGAAATCTATTTATGTAATATAATTAACTTCTCTGATAAGTAGCATAAATTTATAAATATTGATTATTATATAAAATTATAGTTGTAGAATAAATCATTTCACTCATCAGATTGAGAAAATTTAGCTGAAAGCCGGACAAGTAGATACTATGAATACTTATCACTAAATTCTGCATGAAATGTAATCATGGTAAATAGTGGTTTCATGATAAGGTCAAAATAATATTATGTTCTTAAAATGAGGAGTATTACTTGCATCAAAGTTGAAAAGTCCATATTACCATGATTGAGAAAATTTAGCTGAAAGCCGGACAAGTAGATACTATGAATACTTATCACTAAATTCTGCATGAAATGAAATCATGGTAAATAGTGGTTTCATGATAAGGTCAAAATAATATTATGTTCTTAAAATGAGGAGTATTACTTGAATCAAAGTTGAATAGTCCATATTACCGTACACTTATTTCTTAAGTGGTCATAGAAACTGCTGAAGACGAAAATAATTCTTATTTATGAGTGTGGATTAATTTCTACTCAATCAAGGGGGGAAATAATAGAGCGGGACTTCAACTTTATGAAAGTCTCGTTGCCTGAAAATTGAAAGGCTGAAAAATCGAGATCCTTCTTTAAGTTGTTGATTGAGAAAGTTGGCTCTAAATGATTGTTACTGACATGACAGAATTAAACGAGTAACTAAGTTGAGTGTCTCGAAGAGGGGTATTAAGTGTCAAAACCAAAAAATACCTTCTTACTTCATGTACAAATGTGCAAATGTTGCTCTTATGGTTTCTCAGACATTTACCTTTTCATTTATGTTCATCTTGCACAAATATTTTGCTGAATGCTTTTGTGGATTCTACTCTAGTCAATTGCCATGCCTTTCTATCTCACACTTATAGAACAATTTTAGGTACACGGTGCTGTTACAAAGGATGGTTTGGAGGTCGCAATGAAAATCCAGTATCCTGGAGTTGCTGATAGTATTGAGAGTGACATTGAGAATGTGAAATTGCTGCTTACCTATACAAATTTGATACCAGAAAAACTTTATATTGACAATGCAATGAAGGTAAACTGCAGATAAGCTGAAGCTTGACAATTCATCATTTTACTTATAATTTGCAGAATGGTGTTTATTCTTTTGACTTTTGACACAATTAATGATCCTTTGATCAGTCCAGTAATGAACACAGGCCTTGACATTTTGCTTCCAGCATGGTTCTTGTTTGTTTAGTTTAATCATTAGAGCTTGTCAGTACTGTGCTTTGTAGCCTGGCCAAAATGTTTTTTGCCAGGATTACTAATCATGCTTGTTTTGTTGTTTCTGAGTCAAGTTCATTGTTTGACGTCAAGCTGAGCTTGTCTATTGGCAGAATCCCCAGCTTGTAATGTGACACATTCTCTGTATATTCTCTCCCAGGTTGCAAAAGAAGAACTTTCTCGCGAATGTGATTATGAATTGGAGGCCAAAAATCAGAAAAGATTTCGCAGTCTGTTGGCCAACATGAAAGGATTTTACATTCCCATAGTGGTGGATAATTTATCGAACAGAAGAGTGTTAACCACAGAACTAGTTCCTGGTAATCGAATTATATATCTGTACTACCTTTTTATATGCAGAGGACGATGTATATTCCAGCAGTTAGAGAAGTATATCCTGCCTCCATAGGCTTTATTGGCGCTGCCAATATAGATCCATTACGTTATTAACTTTAAAACATCTGTTGATTTCATTACAAGTTCCCTACCAAATTAGTTATAATCTATAATTAAAAATTCTAAATTTCCTTCTTGCAGGTGTTCCAGTTGATAAGGTGGCATTGCTAGACCAAGCAACTCGCAACTATGTCGGAGCAAAGTTGCTTGAGCTTACTTTGAGGGAATTATTCATCTTTCGTTTCATGCAGGCACGCTCTCCATTTCATTGCTTGATTGTTTTATTATTCCTTATCGTAGATTGTCACAGTTCCAATTTTAAATTTTCTTTTTTTTTTCTCCATGGAATTAATTAACTAAAACTGTCGTCTACATTTGTCTGATAATATTTGCTGAAGTCCCAAATTCCTTAACATCTATTGACGCCATATTGTCCAAGAACTCTGATTGTACTGCGTCCTACGTATAAAAGGTTTTGATACAAATATATGAAAATCCAAAACATCATTTTATATTGGACAATCTTATTTCAAAAAAGTTCTCTAATGCTTTATTGATTTGACAATAGAGATTGCAAAATGGAAATAATTAAAAGGTAAACGGTGTGGCGTATGTGGCAATTGAAAACGATAAATGGAGAAATTGTCTTGAATTCTGGTACAAAAAGTGATGAGTACACTTTGAATAGTGTTTTGTTCATCCTTGCCTTTCCATAGTCAAACAGTGAGTGTTGTCCCATTTGAAGTCAGTGATGAGGGGAGAACACATGAGCGACTGTTTAAGGCATCAGGATGAGAAAGAGGGATGGAGGGGAAGCAAACTTTTGGGGCTATTTAGGCGCTAAGAACTAAGCCTGTGAGCGCTTTCTTGGAATCCTGGGCCCTTAAATGCTTTAGATATCACATGTAGAATCAAGTAGGTACTATTCTTAGGGCTTTGTTCTTGCTTCACGATACCATACACTACAACAAATTGCTGGGAAGTTTGAAATCTGCTGGGTCGCAATTTTCAACAGCAAATGATTTAGATCGATCTTATGATTTCCTCTCTAATACTCAATCATAAATTGCTGGAAAGTTTGATATCTGCTGGGCAGCAATTATCTACAGCGAATGATTTAGATCAATCAATCTTATGATTTCCTCTCTAATGGATGATTTCTAGTTTCAGAGAATTTCATATTATCTCCAGATTAAAGAATAGTGGCATAACCGAGGGTGACTGTCCCAAGTGTTTTATTACAGTATTCTCGCTGTTAATGATTTTTAAGCTTCAAGTTAGGGAAGGACTTAGCATGTGAGTACGATGTGATATCTCACTCTCTTTTCATGTTCTCATTTTACCTTCATTTTGAGCAGACTGATCCTAACTGGAGCAACTTTTTATATGATGATGCGGAAAAGTCGATCAATCTCATAGACTTCGGCGCATCAAGGGACTTCCCAAAGCTTTTCGTGGATGATTATTTAAGAATGGTAGAATGTCTTCTCTCTGCTCATGAAATTTGTGTGATCCAGGGTTCTCCTAGTAGGTAGAAACCCAATTGATTGATTTCTAAAATTGCTTCTGTAGCAGATATCTACATGACTTTCTTGTTCCAGTCGGTCTGAAATTTCTTTTTGTCCTGGAATATATCAACTCGATTTTCTTTCTGGATTTGATGTAATTGCACCCTGCAATACTGCATTCCCCAAAATTTGATAGCTTTACCCTCCTGTTGTAGTCAACTTCAGAATTTCTTTGCACCTTGTACTATTAGAATATACTGAGTGAGAGCTCTTTATATTATTGAATCAGGTTGTTGCTTGTGCAAATGGTGACAGAGGAGCAGTAATTGAGATGTCAAGAAGACTTGGTTTTCTTACAGGGATGGAATCTGAAGTTATGTTAGAGGCTCATGTTCAGGCTGGTTTTGTTGTGGGTTTACCATTTGCAAAGCATGGAGGGTATGATTTCCGGTCAACCAATATTACTCAAAGCATTTCAAACCTCGGGGCTACAATGTTGAGACACAGACTGACGCCTCCTCCAGAGGAGGCATACAGTCTTCACAGGAAGCTTTCTGGTGCTTTCCTTGCTTGCATCAAGCTTGGGGCTATTGTACCATGTAGGGAACTTCTGCTTCAAGTTTATGAGAACTATCACTTCGGTGAAGACGGTGATGAAATCTTGTCTAGAAGTTCATTTTCATGATTGAGATCTTTGTGATTTAGATTTAATATAAAACCCATGAAACAATTTTGAGATGCAATAGGCATCATGATCATTAATAATTTTTTACGCATGATTAGATTGAGGATGCCATACACTTGGCTGAGACAGAATAAACATTTCTATGGAAACTAAAGAGTGGATTTTATTATTGAAATAAATTTTGGATGCTGCAAGATGTGCAAATGAGTGTAAGTTTGGTACCTCATATTGCTCGTCCCATCGTTGAATTGCAGAAAAAAATTCATGATAATTTATTCAGAATATGAATTTTCTTGCCTTCTCAATTTTAGCTTTAACTGAAATGATTTGCACCGAGTAAAATTTATTTTCTAGAGAAAATTAGGCTCAACGTTTTACCATTTCGAACGATTAAAAAATAGACCACCATGTGCAATATTTCACAGGAGAATTCCATTTGTACAGATGATTTTTCTTCTGTAAAATTTACCGACAGACACAATGGTGGCGTGGGTGGGTGTATGTTATGGCATTTTTTTTATTGATGCGGGACCCACCAATGTGTGTGTAGGTAAGTTTTTTGTAAAAACATTTTTTGTACACCAAGCATTACTCTATTTCACAACACTCAAGAACTCTTTTACGCCATGAAAAGTTAGGATCCAGAAAGGGACTCAATTAGTCTACGTGGCAAATAGTTCGAGGGCCCATGCCTCATACGCTGGCACAGGGCAACCCAAATGCATACGGGCGAATCGACCTAGGTGTGAGCGACTAGACTCTCCCACACGAAACACATGGAAAAACTCCTTTGTAAGCAGACCCCATTGACATAACCGGCCAGGACGAGGCAGTGGCAAGATCTCGAGTGGATCCCACACGATATGAGTTGACAAGACAACTCATTGCTACCGCCGCCGCCATCCTGTTTGGTCAAGTCTAAAAGCACAGACTATGCTTTATAGACACTAAAAGGGTGATAACACTTAAAGGCAAGGATTGATTGACGTATTTGACAAGGGAAGTCGTTCGGATGAGGCCACGTGTGCTACCATCCAATGGACTCCGTTCATTTCGTCCAAGTTTAAAAGCTCACACTTAGTGTCATTCGGGGGTAATGCAAGTTCAGATTCTCAAAGTTATATTCTTGCTACATACATTTTTAGTTATCCATTCCCAAGCCAACCCACTTCTTACTGATTGAAGGCTCACGTTCAAAGCTCTTCCACACTTTAAATTGTTTCCTGACTGATTTGACTATCAGAGTGCGCGCGGTTAGCTCCATCCCCTTTAGAGAAGGCTACGTGTAACGTTTTGTACAAGTGTGTAGAAATTCAGCTTGCGTGGACGTGAGAGGCTTGGGTATCTGTTGGTCACATCATTGGTACATTTTTAGGGGTCAACAGATTGGCACTGTCTGTAGGAAATTCGACACCATAACCAAGAACATCCTTGTGGT
>CAIGRP010020402.1:0-22679 GCA_903798385.1 Fraxinus cuspidata
TTTCTTTCATATTTGGCTCTTAAACTCTTGATCTATCTTTGATGAGCTCTCATCTCAAATGATTTGACTTGAATGCTTAACATCCACTTTAATCTTCATTTCGAGTCCGATTTATTATTGATATTGATAATGCTTGATTGGTTTTAATATTGAACTATCATCACTCAAAATCAATTGTTAGAAACAATATTAATCTTGTTTGTTATGATCAAAACATTAAGGGTGAAATCAACCATAGGTCAACACGTTGTGCCCTTTATAAATTACCTACCACTTGGATAAAAAATGACACAATTGTAGTAGAACAAGTCAAATATATCATATTATCATGGCTTGAGAGAGTTGCAGAAAGTGAAAAAAAAATATTAAAAAATCATTACATAAGTAGCTTTGGATTGAATGAAATGGTGAAAAAGGTTTCATGTATTTGATTTTAAGTTTATTGGGAGTAAGATTTGGCTTGTGTGGTTTTTGACATAGCTAAAATATGGTTCTTTATCTATTGTGTTAATTATGCCCAGCATCTTTGCTACCAATTGTTGCGAATTCAAGGATCACGTATTGTTTAATACCACTTGATATGAAACCAACTATCAGATGAGATGTATAAGTTATATGACAAAATATGAAGTATATAATCTCAAACAAAGGAATAAAAGAAGATAAGAAAATATGGCAGATGAATTAGGAGATTTTATTTCATCACAAAAAATGAAAATGGAGAAATTTTACAATGATCCTAAAATCTAGTAATTACTTTTCTCACTCTAAATTGTAGATAAGAGCCAAGTATATATAGGCAACTATGTATGGCGACATCCAAATCCTAATAGATGAGTTGTAGTTAAAGTAAAATGCCAAAAACGTGTTAAACCGTGAAAAGGGTCTAGTCCAAATAACTCTGTCACTCGAGTGATAAGCTAGCTACAAGTCCATCGCTTAAGCGCCGACGAGCGATCAAGTCTAGGGAGAAAACCTACAGGTGTTGCTTGAGCGGCCAGGTAGCCATAAGCTAGCTAAAATGCGGCAACTTTTCTTCCTAGTCCATAATTTCAACATCTTCAAGTCCAACACAAATTTTAACTCCCAATAAAGCTTCCAAATAGAATTTCAACTTGAATAAGACCCCATTAGCATTCCAAACTGAATTCCTCTTGACGTGCACTTCAATTAGAATTATTCAATTACTTCAACAAGAAATTCGTGTTACGCCCAAATTCTAACACTGTCCACCTTGATACAAATTCTACTGCAACGAACAAAGCTCTAAAATTTTCTCCACTTGGAAGAGAAAATCCGTTTGCAAGAAATGAATTGACTCTTCAACAATAACCAAAATTGATTTCTTCAACCAAACACAAAATACTCCACCTCTTCCAATAAATCCAAGCACTACTCTGCAGAATTATTTCAGATTCCAAAAAATTATAATGATTTTAAAATTCACCAAACCTGGTCCGTAACACACCCCAAAACAGAATCAAACTCAAATGCTTTCAAAGAAGATCCCTTGCTAGATTGTACACATTCTACTACGCTGGAAGTATATTCAACAAAATCAGCATCAACATACCTTTTTCCACTAGGTCCATCCCTAGCAATAGAATATATTGGCACCACAGCTAATGGTGGCAAAGCTACATTATCCATATATCCTGAACTCCAATGAGTTATATTATTCAAATTCAACCATTTATGAGCTCCTAAAGGTATTGTACCAAATTGAATGTCCACCACGGTACTAAACTATATCTTCTAGATTCTGCACGACCCTACAAGATATATAACTGAGATCTTTTATGTCACGCCAATACAACTTGGGCACCCTTGCAAATCTTCAAAACTTCATCTCCACCGAAGAACTTATAACCCTTTTAATCAAAGATAGACAATAAGATGAGATTTTTCTTCAAATTTGATACATATCAAACCTGGCCAAGTATTCTAATTGTCATATTCAATAACTTCAATCTGAAGTACCATTTCCAACAACCCGACATGGTGTGTTGTTTCTCATAACTACGACACCTTTGGAAACAGTTTCATATGTAGTAAACTAGTCCTTATTATGATATAAAACATATATGCTGAATCCAGAATCTAATCCTTCTTTGGTTTAGACTCGATGTTAGAAATGGCCAAGAAATATCCCTCATTTACAATGTTCTCTGCGAGATCTGCTTTACCTAAAGTCTCTGATTGCTTCCTATATCGACTTGCAGCCAAACTTTCTTTATTCTGCAATTTGTAGCAATCCTTCTTCATATGTTCCTTCTTCTTGTAGAAGTTACAAATCTAATTACTGAATTTAGACTTCGATCTACCCTTTCCAGAACCACATGAGCAACAAGGCCTTCCCCATCTCTAGCCTCAGATACCAGATGCTTCATTTTCTCTTTTGAAAATAAAGCATCATACACCTCCTATATGGTGAGAGTATCACGACTATACAAGATAGTGTCTCTACATAAAGAAAATGAAACGGATAACGAACACAATAAAATCAAGGACAAATCATCTTCAGCATACTTTACTTCCGAAGTTTCCAAATCAGCGACTATCTCCTTAAATACAGTTAGGTGATCTTCCAATGATCCTCTTTTTGCCATTCGATGAGAGTATAAACTCTGCTTGAGATGCAACTTGCTTGTCAGACTTTTAGTCATGCATAATTGATCCAATCTCAAACATAAAGCAGCTGCTGAACCCTTCTTCAAAACGTCTTGAAGAATGGTATTTGATAGATGAAGATGAATGTGAATGTGAGAAACCGCCTTCTTATCCTTCCGTAATTTCTCATCCGCGATCAAAGTTGCTAGCATCTTGTCAATTTCCAGCAACGCATCATCTAAAGTCCTGCTATGTGAGTATTGTACGAATCTTAACCTGTCATAGAGAAAATCTAGTACTTCAATCCAAAAGTGGAATATCATACTTCATGAGAGTCATCACGAATAAAAACCTTAAACAAATTAAACATTGCGTTCTTGCGAAACGGGTGAACCTAAGCTCTAATACCACTTGTTGAAGTCCGACGAGATTGCACTGATACCACTTGTTGTGAAACCAACCACTAGATTGAGATGTTGAAGTTATATGGCAAAATATGAAATATATGATCGTAAGCAAAAGAATAAAAAAAGATAAGAAAATATGGTAGAAGAATTGAGAGATTTTATTTCACCACAAGTAGTAATCACTTTTCTCACTCTAAATTGTAGATAATGGTCAAGTATATATAGACAATTATATAGGGTGACGTTCAAACCCTAATAGATGAGTTGTAGTTGAAGTGAAATACCAAAAACATATTAAAACGCAAAAAGGGCCTGGGTCGGAAAACGTCGCTTGAGCGATAAGCTAGCGACGGTCCATCGCTCGAGCGCCAGGTAGACCACACGAGAACAACCAAGTCTCGAGAGAAAACTTGTAGGCGTTGCTCGAGCGGCCAACTAGCGGTAGGTTAGCAAAGATGTGGCAACTTTTCTTTCCAGTCCACAATTTCAACCTCCAAATAGAATTTCAACTTGAATAAGATTCCAATAGCATTCCAAACTGAATTCCTCTTAACATGCACTTCAATTAGAATTCTTCAATTACTTCAACAAGGAATTCAGGTCATACCCAAATTCTAACATTCTTGAAATATTTTGAATTATCTAGGAATTGCGACCTTAATATGTTGGCTGTGGTCTGTAGAGCAATGTATAAAGTTGTTGAGCAAACTTATAATTTTATCGGTGCTTTGTAAATTATATTTCATACTGTTAGTTTATACGCACAAACACATATCACATATGGTAATGCTATAAATATGCCTAGAATACCTCATGAAAATATGTAATGCATAAAGTAGCAATATATACAACTAAATGGACAGCAGTGTCACCATCTGTGTATCAGCAAATGATCCAAAAATATTTCTCTACCAAAGGAACAAAAAGCTGGTGAAATACTCCAGTATTCTGTTCTCTGTATAAGTTGATATAGGGTTTGCTCTTCTGCTGGAGGAGTGTATAAATAGTGCTCTGCAGAATATTCTGTCTGCGGTACTCTTGATGATGGTTTTGTTATCAAGATACGGCTTCATATGAGTCTGGCCTCCAGTCGGAATTCTGAGCACTAAGCATCCCTTTTTGGTTTTTAGAGACTATTAAATGGACCTCCCAATGCAGAGACTTCAGTAAGTTCTCAACTTTCTCAATTGTGCTGGATTCATCCCGTACAATAAATTTACCTCCTGGTCAAACTATTCTATCATTCTGCCATCACAGGCACAAGTTTTCACCTGCAAGTCGGATGAAAATAAAATGTTACAATTGCAACTTTTAGTAGTATAAATTTGTACTGATACCACTTTTTCAGCCTGGAGTAAAGATGATCTGCATGCAGGAGTTCACATGTCATGGGGTAGGTGCTGAAGAATTCATACCAGTCTTGATATATCCCAAGTGTATCTGGAGAATATATGTTCATGACATTCATCACCGGTACTTTCAGGTCCTTGAGTGCAGCAGCAAATCTGTAAGCGTTATTTTCACATCAGGTTTCGCTTACATATCTTTAATAAGTGTGATAAGTAATGAATCCATGGTTACCCTCTATAAACTGCTCTCATGTCCATAATATTTCTTATATTGTACAGATATCTTTAATAAGTGTGATAAGTAATGAATCCATGGATACCCTCTATAAACTGCTCTCATGTCCATAATATTTCTTATATTGTACAGATATCTTTAATAAGTGTGATAAGTAATGAATCCATGTTTACCCTCTATAAACTGCTCTCATGTCCATAACATTTCTTATATCGTACCAGCTAATTCCCAAACTTTTCATAGATGTCTTGCTCACCACCTTCTTCCAGTGTTTATAGTCTGCTGCAAAGTCCTCTGGAGCCGGTTTCCAGTAAATTCCCATCTGAGATTTGTTCAACCAGTAAGGAGGCATCTGCGCTCACTTGGGCCACTCTTCAGGTCATTGGCTACCCCTCTCTTTTCCTTCAATCGTGACTCTATGCATGCATGACTGCAAAGGTACATTCCTGAAAAATACTCAACTTGTAATCTGGATTCATACCAGGCTGCATTAAGATCATCATCCATTTTACACATTGGAGGACGATTTTTCTTTCTTTGGTCATAACAATCATTGGAATCTGGTTTTTGGTATACAGTAACACCAATGGAATTCAATTCATCCTTCTTAATTGTCACTAGCTCCCAACACATGGACACTGTTAAGTTGGACATTTCTGGTAAGAAAAAAGCATGAAACCTGTGTATATCATTTTGTGTCTCTATATTAACAAAATATATACATATGAACTTGGTTCTACCTTTCCATATCTGCACATATTCTTCAAGCAATTGATAAACCGGAGTTGCTGACCACACAAATTGGCCACCAGGCCTTAGTACTTGGTTCAATTCCAGGAGTAGAGAACCACCTTCATAAGATTTCCATTTTTTAGCATTGATTGGAGAAAGTGGACTTAGCATAAACGCACAACAAAATTATTATAAATCTCAAGAATATAGAAGGATAACTATTAAGAATTGGGGTTCCATCTTAAAAGGTCAAACTTATTAAGAGGAATAACACAATCTTTTATAAGTTGGTTTATATTTACATTTTTATTCGATGTGAGATTCTTTCCTTTAATTGGATCGAATTGCTCGTTGAAACTTAATGGGCTCTGATATCATGTTAAGAATTGGGGTTCCATCTTAAAAGGTCAACCTTGTTAAGAAGAGTTACACAATCATTTATAAGTTGGTTTATGTTTACATCTTTATTCGATGTGGGATTTAATCTCTTAACATGCCCCCGCAAAATGGTGGTTCGTTTGAGCAGATCAATCTTGAAATCCGCATGCTCACTTTTGGAGTATTAACCGGATCGAATTGCTCGTTAGAGTTTAATGTGCTCTGATACCATGTTAAGAATTGGGGTTCCATCTTAAAAGGTCAACCTTGTTAAGAGGATTAACACAATCCTTTATAAGTTGGTTTGTGTTTATATCTTTATTCGATGTGGGATTCTATCCCTTAGCAATAACCATCTGTGTGCCAAGGGACTCTGCAACGTGCACAATGCACAACATCAAACACCCTGCTAGGAAAAGAAGCCTTTGAGAACCCATCACTGCCGATATTGGTGGTATTCCCCTTTCAAGGGCAAATTTTTGAGCCTCGGGTTCATCTTTGGGAGCAAAGGACATAGCAAGAACATCTCTTTCAAAGAGGAAACCTCCAAAGCTAGCAAATCCGCAACCAACATCCAATACAGTTCGAGTATGCTTTCCCCATGCAATATCTGGCACTGCCTACAGCCAATTAAAATTTATCAAATTGCAAATACAATTAAAAGGATTTGTCCTGTTCTACATGTTTACTGGTAGAATTATTATACCTCTTGTACAAAGTCAATGTAGTGCAATGCTCCATGTATAAATTGAGTGCCACCCAACTGGGAAAGTAAGGAATTCCCCACACATTGACCCCATTATGGTGGCCTTTCACCTCTGCCAGCATTGGATGTGGAACATTATGGTACCATAGCTGCAACAGAAAAAATCCTGAAACGTATATTTGTACATATATAAAACTGAATGAGAATTGTTTTTAACATCATACCTCATCTCTACTTTGAGGCCATTCTATGGGACTCTTGTACCCCTGTGGCAGTGGAACTAGGCAAGTTGGGGGATCCACAGTGCCTCTCACGATGCTCATAGTGCTTTCTGCTGTGAAGCTTTGCTATTGCTTTATCATTGTCCAACAAAGGTATGTAATCTGTACCAACTGTTACATTGCATCACTGCCATCTGTATCCATAGATGCTACTATCTTCATCATCTGATACTCCTTTTCCTCTCTCTTTTTGGCTGTCAGACTGATCTGCTTGAGTAGACCATGCCTTTTCGGATTCTTTTGGTATCTCAGTGTTCTCTCCATTTGGAAATGAATCTCCATTACTCATTGAAAGTTTCTTGGAATTGGAAATCTTGTTCTCTTGATTGTTCCATTCCGTTCAAGTATCCTTTGCATCTTTAAGGGTTCGATCATCTTCATCGTGTTGGATTTGATCATCACTTGTAGTCCCCTTAGTATCTTCTTGTGATTGCCCTTCTTTTTGTCCTTGTTGACTTGTTCGTTTTCCTGTTGATGATGCTCTTCTATTCGTTGTTGCCGATCTCCATCTGATATTTGATAGTCCGTGTTCTCTGAACTGTCAACATTAACTTTGTTCTCTTCAACATCATGTTTTTGAGTACTATGTTCATCATTTTCGGTTTGATGACTTTCTTGTTCACCTGCGATTTCTTCATGAATCGTATCTCCTAAGTTTTCTTTCGTCCTTTCTTCAACTTCTTGGTTTTGAGTCATCTAACTTTCCACCGAGGTTTGAGCGTTAAGAGCATTTTGATTTTCCTTTTCGTCCACTAACTCTTCCCCTTGCATTTTTTCCCGTGTTTCTTGAAACTTTCTTCTGCAGCTGAATCCTGATATTTCACATTTTCACTTTCCTTAATATTATCATGCTCGGAATCAATTTTATTATCACTGTCAGTTAAGCCATCTTCTTCTGTTTCTCGCTTTAAGGGCATTCTCACCTCCAGCTTCATCAGCGTTCTCATTTGTGCTCTCCATCCATTGAAACCTCGGACGGGTCAGACAACGAATCTTTTGTATCTTCCTGAATCTTCTGATTTTCAATAGTATCATCTGGTCGAGATAGCTCATGCTCATCGGTTTTGAAGGCATCGCCGGGACGTGAACCGAGCTTTTGTCTATATACGAATTGGATGGATTTCTTGTTGGAAGGTTTTGAGTTACTATACGGATGGATTAGTGGAGCCTTCGTGGATTCTGATTCAGTGGTTGATTTTGGTGGAAAAATGAATTGGAGTTTAGCATCCAAGGTTGAATAAGAACCCCCCAGAAGATCGCTTACTGCTACGAGCCTTCCCAGACGCTATGATAGACAAAACACAGATGAAAAAAAATAAAAATATATATATTATTACAGAAAAACAACACACACGCAGAGAATAATTGGGAAAAAAGGAACTGATTACATAGTTCTTGTAGGTTTGTGGAAGAATGGAAAGAGGCAGATTCACATTGATTTCCAAGTTGGAATTTATCAAGATCCAGATCAGTAGGATGAGGGAATTTATTATCCATGCAAAAACCATAAAATAAATGAAATCTTAGAATTCTTTTCCTCTTGAATTTGTCTAGTGAATTGGATTGAAAAAAAAGAAAATGATAATAATGAACCGACAAAATATGTTTTTTTTGTTTTTCTCTTAATCATCTCAGCTAGGGACGGACACAGCACCCGACGGCCGCTCGTGCTGGATCCGCCGGAACAATTTTTTTTGTTGACAATGAATAAACTTTTTGGATTATATACCTGGTAATTTGTTTTATTTTCAAACAATTCTTGTAGGTCAGCTGGTTAGATTTCCTATATTTTTAAAGGAAGTCTCAGTTTCGAATCCCATTATTTCACTTTTATTGTGAAAGATTTTTAATTCTTTAATTTTAATCAAAATTAAATGGGTAAGGAGAGGAGATTCGAAATCGCAACCTTTACTTAAGATATTAAGTGTTTGACTAATGTAGCAGTCATTGAATTTGATACTAAACTTATCAAAATAATATATGTTACATTTTAGCGAGTTTAATGCAATTTTAAAAATTTGAACCCATGATCTTCCTTTGAATTATACAAAATTTGGCCATAATATCATTTGACGGATATTATTAATTTTTACAACAAAATTATATATATTCAGTTTGAACAAAATTATTGTTATGCTTCAATTAAACCTTGTTTGATTCTTTTTTTTTTTTTTCAAAATATATTTTTCTTTCTTTTTTCAACCACACATTTTTCAATAAAATAATATTACATTCAAATTCAAAAATTTTTCTTATTTTCAACCACAAATTCTTCATCGAATCACTATTCCAAAATGCAATTTTTGCAAAAAAAAAAAAAACAAAAAAAAAAAAAAAANATCAACCATACATTTTTCAATAAAATAATATTACACATAATATCAAAAAATATTCTTCTTTTTTAAAAAGAAATTTTTAAAAAAAAAAAAAAAAAAAAAAAAAAAAAAAATGGACATCAAACGAGGCTCTTAATATTTTATTGCTGACAATGATCGACGATCCACAGCCGCCCGTGCTGACTCAAAATCTTGGGTCCGTCATTGATCTCAGCTAGTTTAGTCTAATATAGTCTAGTCTCACGTATTGAATGGAAAATATAAGTTGGGAAATGACAAGTTTAAGAACATAATGATTTTATGCCTTTGTTTTCAGAAACAAACAGTTTAATACTTTGTTGTGTTTAAAATTTTTGGATAAATTGTTCCTGAACTCTAAATTATGCTCCCTTTACTAAAATTGACTGCCGCTTAGTTATTAATTAAGTGATGTTTCTCACTTTTACTATTGTTTATCATCAGTCTATGTGACAGTTAAATATTGTTGTATTGTCTAATAAATTGAGTAATGTTATATGTACACACTGGAGATCATCCAATGATATTAAATGATAAGGTTAATTAAGTGAATTTCATATTTAGAAATGAAATCAGTCTTATCAATTTACCCTCACATGACCTACCATATCACAAGTAATGATCTTCAATTATTACATATAACATTATTCAATAAAATTGTATATATTTTTATGTATTCGACTATGTGATATTGACCTATTGTCACAAATTCATGTCTTAATCAATAAGACTGGATAACCTTTTTCTTTTAACCAAATTAGTCCGATACACCAAAAATTCAACTAATTGTAAAAGTCTTGTCAATAACACTATTTAGGCTTGTTTCATATTGTGTACCATATACGCTTGACGTGATAAAGATTAAGTAGTCTTTTTCCAATCTTTTGAAAGAACCTACTTTCACAAGCGTTTATAAAAGTAATAAGAGTTAAATTCGTGAGCAAATATGAACTGTAGTAATATTTTATTGAATTTCATTTTTATCACCTTATTTTCTTCGAAGTATTCTATAGAGGGAAAAATATCACTTCCCACACTATTGTTAACCAATATGTCATTCTTTATTAACAAGCTTTCGACCAACATAATTGCTAGTATGTAGGAAAACTAAATTTAGATATAATTTTAAAAATTAACAGAAGTATAACTTGTTACGCATCTGCATACGTGGCACTACATGTGGCTACAAGTTAAGTAAAATGTTACGGAAACACCTTCTCCTTCGAAGCGAATGCAGTTGAGCATATCGCCTACTCTATCTTCTTGGCCGAGGCAATGATATTATATTGCATCGCCTCATCTACCCTCATTTTTGAAGTAGTGGGCGCATAGCGCAACGCTTCCTCAAAGCTCTCCTCCACTGCGATATAGCTTCCAGCAGACTTATCACCTAACCACTCCAAGACGGTCAGAAGAGACCTGATATAGCCATGCCAAATGGGCCCTCTTAAGTTCGAGGCATTCGAGGTCAGATCCCTAATGTTTTGAGCAAGTTGCATTCTGACATCTTGAGTCACATGCAATTTAATTGATGCTTCACCTCTATAAAGGCTGTGATGATTATAATGTGCCATCATCGAGTTTGCCATGAGATCGATTAGAATGAGGCCACGTATCAAGGCATTCAAAGAACCCAGCTACATCTCTCTTGCATATAAATACTTACACATTGTTTACTTTGAAGGATCACAAATTAGTAATTCTCACTCTAGATATCTAAACTCGACCTCTTCCATTCTCATTTCTTTGTGTTTCTCTCACACCAAATCTACTATCCAATATTTGACTAATTGAGCATCAGAGTACATACAAATCGTGTCATTCTCCTTTTTCCTTAGCACCTCGACCTATGCCTCTAACGCATGTGTCTAAGTATATAAATAACATACAAGTGAAGAAAACATGAGTTTGGATGTCCGGATCTGAAGATCAACACAACTATTAGAGTTCATTAACAAAAAAATAAAAAAAGATATATGTATTTAAAGGGACTAAAAATTGTCCCATTTTGAGCATCGGGGGGTACATACAAATCACGTCATCCTCCTTTTTCCTTAGAGCCTCGACCTACGCCTCTAACGTATGTGTCTAAGTATATAAATAACATACAAGTGAAGAAAACATGAGTTTGGACGTCCGGATCTGAAGATCAACACAACTATTAGAGTTCATTAACAAAAAAATAAAAAAAGATATATGTATTTAAAGGGACTAAAAATTGTCCCATTTTGAGCATCGGGGGGTACATACAAATCACGTCATCCTCCTTTTTCCTTAGAGCCTCGACCTACGCCTCTAACGTATGTGTCTAAGTATATAAATAACATACAAGTGAAGAAAACATGAGTTTGGACGTCCGGATCTGAAGATCAACACAACTATTAGAGTTCATTAACAAAAAAATAAAAATGTGTATTGAAAGGGACTAAAATTTGTCCCATTTTCAATGGTCGGGAGGCATGGTAAAGTTTAAATTATACGTCAAAGCCCTGGTACTGTCTAATTGTGGTGATGTGATGGGAGAATGATGTCGATTTTGTATCCCACAAACATACGGATAGTAAAAAATAATATAATAGACCAATGAATCTGAATGATCGTTCTCACATGTACTACAATCTAATAATTGGTTAAATTATTCATAACTTCAATTCAATTAAAAACAAATAGAAGGCATTTATTTTATTTTTATGATTTTTTTTATTTTCAATATACTAAAATAATAAATGGTGATTTTTATATGATGGTTTAAGTGTCAAGATTCATGAGTTCACCATAAATACCCTCATAATCTCAATCACCAAATTTTATTACAATTGATTAAGTTCACTCTATCGAAATCTTCTAACGAATTCAATTTACCTATTTCAAGTTCAAATTGATTCTATTTAACTCAGTCAATTTCATATCTTTACGTGAATTCGAATACACCTTAGTTAAACTCATGAAATCTCTAAGAATACATGTAACGACCATATTAAGTAGAAAATGTACCTCACATTTTTATACTAGTTCCCGACTTTTACTACATGGTCTAAATAAATAATCTGCCTCTTGACGTAATTATCGCTCACAAAATAAATGAATTAGTGACCAATTAATCCAAGCATTAAGAATAGAAGTAAAAGAAATTCACAATATCAATTGAAGATTTAAAATCTTTTAATTAAATTATGATTCAAAACTAGTTTACAAGCATTCATTCTAACAAGTTACATAATTACACATCATAGGAGACTAATAATAATAATAATAATAATAATATAAAGTACATCATTGGAATTTAAGGAAAAGGGGGAAAAAGTGAAGATCTTGTACTAAAGATTCTGTGTTCCTCTTGTAAAATCTTGAAACCCTGTCTTTTTGATAGATTTCTTGATTTTTTTTTCCCTCCTTTTGGGCTTGTAAAATATGTGTACAATAAATCCCCACAAGTCTCGGCTTGAATATATGTATCTAATGAAACTTTACAAGTCCTCTTTAAGGTATGTATTTAATGAACAAGATTTAAGCAAAATTCTTGATCAAATTGATTTCCATCAAAGAGTTTGAGAAGAAAAATGAAAGAGATCCATTTTCCATCTGAACTCCTTTTCTCTTGTGATTTTAATCCTTCATCTTTGAATATTTACAATTATGTCCTCTTCATTCTAAAATCATTATAGTTGGCCCGAAGCAAGCTCCAAAACTCTGCAATTTAGTCCCCAGACATTTCAATTGTCTAATTTAACTCTCAAAACTTAAGAGTTTTTACCAAATGCTCTGTCAATACTTCCAATAAAACTTTTGCAATTCGGTCAATCTTTAATTGCATCCAATCAACTTCAATCAATCTTTATTTTTACATAAATTGTATCCAAGTTGGGATTATCCTACAATTAACATAATTTGCCCAAATCAAGTAGATATTCACTCAATTTACATATAAATAAATAAAAATAGAACCCCGAATAAGAGCATAAAATGTACTTATCAAATATTTCCGAACTTAAACTCTTGTTCGTCTTGAGCCTACTAAACACACAAGCGAATAAATAAAAATTTAAATGCATTAGATAACTTTGCCAAACTTGCATCAAGTATTGAAATCATTTGATACATCATAAAAAGTTTATAAGCAATGTAATGAAAACTAATTCTTTACTCATTCTATACTCGTTCGATGTGTGTACATAACTAATCAAATAATCATGAGCCTTTAAATTGGTTATTTCATGATCCTTTAATAATCAAATATTTTCTCTCTCTCGTGGAATACACGCCCCTATACTGATTTTTCAATCACAAACCAGAGATTTATATTCTGAGGTTGATTTCACAACTCTAATTCCTTTTCCCTCTCAAATTTGGTTGGATTTCACCAATGAAAGTCACTATCTCAATATATTATGACTCTCCTTGAGTTTGAATGTCTCAACCTCCAAGCTTCAACTAGGATAATAACCATCACCAAAAGTCTAAATTCCAAATTACATGTCCAATGCTTAGCCGAATAGAAATAGTGCTTATAGTTGTTTTGTCACTCTCTCAACACACTTTGATGTGTTTTTCTTTTCTCTTATTTTTCATCGTGTCACTTCTTTTATTTTTGAGATCTTTTATTTGATTTTTTAAGGTAGTTATCACTCTACATTGAAGGAAGCCTTCATCTTCGATAGACCGTCTTCTAAACATTGGTGATGAATAGGACTCAATTACTTAAAACGAGCTTCATACAATAATGTAAGTAACTTTTTCCTACATGACACGACTAATGAATGCCTTTTATTTTTTTGAATAAGTAATTGAAATCAAATCCCTAGTAGATAATTACTACATAGTCTCTATTTGTTAACAAAAAACATTCCACACAAATATTGAACATGCGTGTAATCAACACATCTAAATAGCTCCCAACTATGGATCAACCACCACAAACTATTCCTTTCAATTGGTTAAGTAGTTGTGTTATTAATTATGATCTCAATTCGTCAACCAAAGTTCAAAATTAGTTTAAATTATTCTATCAATATAAAATTACATGATTGTTGTGCTCAATATAATATGATCTCAAAACAATAAGTATCGAATTTACAAAAAAAAAATGAATAAAAAAATTCGCATAACTTATTCATAATTGATAAAACATAACAATTCCAAATAATTTCAGTCAGTCTACAAGTCAATCCAACTCATATAAATACACATAAAATAAGATTTTTATTATTATTTTAAATATACTAGAATAATAAATAATGATTTTTTTATATGACAGTTTAAATGTTAGGATTCACGAGTTCGCCATAACTATCCATTTAGTTTCAATTACCAAATTTTATAACAATTGATTTTGTTATACCAAATTTTATAACAATTAATTTATATATTTTTAAATAAATCGACATATTTATAATTATGATCATAAAATTAAGCCATTGTTTGATCCTCATTCTTTAAAAACTCATTTTCTCCCCAAGTTCATTTTCAATCACCCATTCTTCAAATAAAATAATTGTACACGTAAATTCAAAATTTTTTTTCACTAATGATATCTAGCTTTAAGTCGATCTTTGGAAACACTTTTGCTTATTTTAATCGGTTGAAAATGTCCTCAATCTGGGGAAGGAGATATCTATTTTTGATAGTCAACTAATTTAGCTATATATAATCAATGCACATTCTCATTGAGCTATCTTTCCTTTTCACAAAAAAAAAAAGTTCTTTCCAATGAGTCATGTAACAAACTAAATTTTACCTTTGGAATCATTATACATGTACCGTAAAAGAGTACTTTCAAAATAAAAATAATAATATTTTCTTAACATGCGAGGATTTAAAATTAGTTTTAAAAGAAAAGAAATACAATGAACATTATTAAAAATTTTAACTACATAATTTATTCTTCATTTTTCACCCAAGCAAGCACAATCCGTATTCGATCGCCTCGAACCCACCTTTTTAGTTACCTATAAAATGTTTAACATATACGTGTGAGACATAAATCTCAGCAAGTGAAAAATAAAGAATTTCATCTCATTTTAAATACAAAAAATTATTACATATGGAGACTCAAGTTCGTGTCTATAATTCTCGTGTGCAACGCTACTAAATTCCGGTCCTTTGAACTTACACATATAGGACCCTTATCATAATCATAACTTGGATTTCCATATCATCATATTCATAACATAATTTTCTGTAAAATTAAATAATGAAAAACAATTCGTACTACTACACTTATAGATGTATGGAAGAAGATCAAAATAAATTGAAGAAATCGTCTTGTTAGACTTTCACTCCAAAATTTCTTGGATATCGTGCGCGTTAAATTTTGTAATGTGAAAATGTGTACGTAGAAGATGAGTTGAGAGGAAGAGATATATAAAATACAACTTAAGTTGTGTGTGAGAATAAGTGATGTAAGGGGGTATAAATAGAAGGTTGACCCATTTACCTATTTTTGGTTCTAGTATTCATTTCTTTATTAATGTCACACGTTTTTCCATATAAAATATAATCAATCACTCAACTAATTCTCCAATTCAATATATTTATAAATATATAATTGCTACTAATAAGATATTGCCATATAACTGAAACATTTGATTTAATTATGTCAAATTAAGTATTCTATCATACTATATAAAAATGTGAGATTGCTAATTATAAATGCGTAAATAATGTTTCTAGTTCTTAATAGATGAAAGTTTCTCTAATTATAATAATTACCAATTAATTAGGTTAATTGGCATGCAAAATTTAATTTAATCAAAGTAGAAATTAAGTTAATTTCCAAAATCTAAATATGACAATCTCATAATCTTTTCCTTGACTAAACATGACAATTCCAAGATCATCTCTTTACCAAAATTTGAAATTTAAAAAAAAAAGTGCTCATTGGGTCCTTCAACTATGGAAAGTCATAAACTTGGTCCCCTCACCTTCAACATCTTACACTAAGGTCCCAAATTCAAGATTAACGACTATTAGGACTTTTCGGGGTGTTATAAGTCACATTAGTCAAATATACCCTTTATTTAACAATTCTTGTAATTGTTATTTTAGCTCTTCAAGTTCTTTTGGTGTCATCCTATATAGAGCTTTAGACACTGGTACAGTTCCACACATAAGGTCAAATTTAAATTCCATTTCACCATTTAATGGCATGCCAGGTAGGATATCAAGGAATACATCGATAAAGTCTCATACTATCGGCACACTAATAGAAGTGAACTTTGAAAGTTGTGTTCCAGTAATATTTACTAGAAATCCCTCACAAGATTTCTTCATAAACACCTTTTTTCACGTGCATAGTTGATACAAGAGTGGGTAATTTCTCCCCAACCAATCCATTCCTAAAATGGGATCAAAATCCATAATTTATACGAGATACATATCGTTTCTAAACTCTTTTCCATCCATTTCTATCTTGATTTCCCTAGATATATGACTGTTTTGCCTGATGGGATAATAACTTCTAGAACACTAATGGCTTCTTCAAAATCAGTATGAGATATAGCAATAAAAGAAGCAAAAATAAAGGAATAAATAGCTCCTGAGTCTATAAGAACATAAGCATATAGTTCACATATTGATAAAAATATATGCCATCATGCTTAGATTCTATGTTGCTTACTTTTAGATTAAGGCAAAGACTAGTTTTTTCCATTTGCTTTGCTTGTTGTCCATCTTGAAGGGATTCTTGGCAATTTCTAGCGATATGGCTCGAAAGTACACATTTTTTCCATATAGATAACTTGCCTCTTTGGGTTTTGCTACACTTAGGATATAGAGAAATAACATTATTTGGCTACCCTAAACTTGATCATCCTTCAAAGTTAGCTATCTTATTTTGTCCACTTCTTTTACACCTGTACAACCCATTCCATTTCAGATTTCCTAGTACTTTGTTGAACCGTCTGATTAATTTTCGTCGATTTGAAGTTGGCTAAGAGACTCCAAGATTCCTCCTACTTTTGGATACAATCCTACTTTGAACCTTCTAACTTACTTTAGCTCCATATCCACAATATATGTTGCATACCTAGAGAGCTCTTCAAACTTCCTTTCATACTCCACCAGTGTTATCTTTTCCTTCTTAAGTCATTGAAAATATGTATCATTTCAATCTCTCAAAGCTTGAGGTAAGTATTTCCCAATCACTTTCTCTTTGAAACGTGCCCAAGTGATATTCATTTGACGTGCCTTAGTCCTAGTGCATGAAGCCAACTCCCATTAATGGCCTGCTATTTCAAATAGCAAAAACTCGGCACATAAAAAATTTTGGGCATCAGTGTAAGATAGGTTATTAAAGATTCATTCCAATCCTATTATCCATTCCTTGACTAGAAAAAGGTTAGCCCTGCTGATAAGTGCGTTTTCACACTTATTTTGACACCAAAATATGGACAATTGTTGATTAATATGTTGAAATATAGTTTAATTCTATGTAATTTACATTTTGCAGGACAACATTGATGAATGTGGCAAAAATTAGGACAAACAAGTGGAAAATGACTAATGTGAAAGAAAATCAAAGTTCGGGACCAAGATGCAAATAACCAAAAGATAACCCGAAATAGGAATTGAAGATGTGGAGATGTAGAGATCAAATTTAGCCAAGAAATGAAACATTGGAAGAAGGAGAAGTGGGAAAAGAGGTCAAGAAATGCAAAATTGAGTTCGAGGACCACAACTCAAAGCTGTTGAAGTTTGCCAATACTATGTGGTTGCATAGCACAAGAAACAATACGGTCGCATAGGTTAATTCAGGGTATTCCAAGGCCTCTTTGAGCTCTACAATGAGGTTGCATAGTATTTTACTATGCGGTCGCATAGTTGATTTTTGACACGAGAATTCTGGTTTCCTTATTCGAGTAAAAAATTTATGGAAACAAATCTTGGGACGCGTATTTAAACCCTATGGCCATTTAGAACGTAGAATAACAGATGTATAAGGGTTTTAAAAGGAGAAAAAGAGCAATAACACGAAGAACAAAACCACGAAGTGAAGATTAAAGTCAAGAATTCAGTTGGTGACGTTGTTTCTTCATTGTTTTTCTAATTTTCTTCTTTCCATCATATTAGGCTGTTAATTCTGCACTAGGAAACGAAGAACTATGTAATATGATTTTTATCTCTTATTTTTACATTCTTGACACTAAAAACGATATTTGACTGGTTTATATGATCTTATTTTCTTCACGAATATTGTGCACGTAATTGTGTGAGTGTGGTGACTTAATTCATGCATTTGAAAGAAGAGAAATATGTTCGACGCGGTATAAATCATCATAGAGCTTGATAGGGGATATAAATATACCGCTATACTTTATGTCAATCTTTTAAGTGCTCATAAAAATACATACATTCTTATATGTTTGCATCCGTCATAGAGATATAACCGGATCATATATGAGAATATGTTTGACTTTATTCAAGAGAGACTGTTAAATTATTTAAGAGCATTGATTTGTCAATATTATAATCGTGTTGTCAAAGTGTAGAACTAGGTTTAAAAGGAATACTACATAGGGATTCGTGATCATACTGCAATCATTATTCATAAGAAAATTTTAACGTACATTTATAATAAATTGCATTTCGTTTAGTCCATCACACATAATTGCATCCGCATTATTATTTTAATTATAAGTTCATCGTAGTAAACAACTCATAAATTTGAACTAATCAATCTTCGTGGGAAGACACTCAGACTCAAAAAATTCACTTTATTACTTGTTGACGAACTGTATACTTACTGTGGTTTATCCAAAATATATTTTTGCATAACACTTGCCGTCAAAGGTAAAGGACATGTAATGTTGTAACTGTTCTTTGAATTAGCTTATAGTGTTGTCGTTAGTTTGTGCATTCTGAAGAGGCATTTGTGCTTCTTGCCGCCAAGATCGTACACAGCTCTTAACAAATCCATCAACAAAATAAATTATTTTATAGAAATAATCAACAACAAAGCTCAATATTTTCAATGGGAAAAATTCAATTTCATTAAAATATTAAATCTTGAAGGATTAAAGGTAGAATCTATTAATTACATATTTTTCACAAAGGGAAGAAAATCCATTATTTAAGATATATAAATAAATTATTATCTAAGTCGCTAATCTTCATCTTCACTTGTCTAAAGACAATGAAATTTACGAAACTTAGGTGGTGGGGCTTCCTCATCCGAAAATATACATATTTCAGGCTTAGATTTGATATCAGCCTCTAGCACAAGCTCAAGCCTACTCCAACTTCAACACTGGTTTTGATTTACACTCTAGCTCATACTCAACTTCGACTCGAGCTCATAATCAGGTTCTGACTCTGGATCATACTCCCACTCCAGCTCTGGTTCAGGCTCGAGGCTATCCTCCTACTATTTAGGAGAGTTTCAGAGTACTGCTAGAACTCGATCCTTTCTAGTTGCTCAAAAGATCTAGTACCTCATCCCTAACTATGACGTTCATGTCTCCCCATTGATGTGGTAGTGTACGAATAAGATTTTTAATAGCCTAAATGGGTATAACCTCATATTCTACACCCCTTGCCGCTACCCACTTAGAGAAAACTTCATCCACAAGTTCAACGAGTATATGAGTTGAGTCTATCCCATAATTTTCATAAGCTTGAATAACTACTGACCTACGATAAACAAAAGCCCTACATGTCGTCGTCTTCCTTTCGGTCTCTCTTGTTCTAACCATGTTTGTCACATACAAGCCAAGTGCAATTATGCTTAATCTTTTGTAGAGATAACTCATTACTTATTATTCTTGCATGATCTATTATAATGGTAAAATAAAATATGATACTTTTTATTGAAAATGATTAAGCCGGTTAAAGGACAGGAGAGACATTTTATTTGGAGCATTTCACAAATTGATGCAAAAGAAATTTAAAAATTATGCTTACAATTTAAATCTAGAGTTATAACATTTTCATTTTAAATATTCTCTAAAGCAAACATAAAGAATCTATTTCTCATGCTTGAAATTAAATTAAAACATAATATTTCATGTAATACTTTCGGTCCATTAGAGGTAGTTGATTGGTGAGTGCTAGTTGCCAAGAACCTCATTTTTAATTCATTATTCTTTTTAAAATATATTTTATCATGTAGATAAATATCCCTTTCACGGTCACTTACATGCATAATTGTACACGGATCACGATGTTCACTCGTGTAAAATGACTTTACAATAAGTACATAAATAACATATCACGTACAAATAAATTTTAACAAGCCTATGGAAAAGTAGATACATATGCTGATACTATATTGTAACACCTCAAATTTTATTGTCTTAAAACTTAAGATATTACTGATGTCATTTGAGAATTTACTTTAAAGCAAGATAATAACATGAAATATAGACCCAAAAAATCGTAATTTAATATACTTGAATAAATTTGAATATAACTATAAATTCACAAAATTTATAAGAAATTAAAAATGTAAACATTCTAATAATTATTCATCTACTACTTGTTGAAATTTTTACTTAGTAACCTGCTACACCACTCCTCCGTCACTTGATCTTGACTAGATGTAACCTAAGAACTTGTAAATTTAAGGAGTGAGTTTCTTTATTATTATTTTTTTAACTCGGTGGGATACTTAGAGTCCAAAAGTAATATCATAATATCAAATTTAAGTTGCGATATTCCATATTACCATTTCATTGAAAGCTTTTGATGATCAATTGAGTACTTTAATGCATTTCTGAGTAAAATTTTGAGAAACCCGAAGGAATATCACATTTCATTTTATATGAAGTCATGTACTTCACTTAGCATTTCATTTATAAATATCATGAAAAATATACAATTGACCTGAACATATTGTATCCTACCTTCAAACCTTACAGGAAACTTGAATATGACTTGAAAAAAAAAACATACCGCTGAAATAATATGTTTATCTTTGAAATAAAATCTCTACCTTTACTTGAGTATGAGAATTTATGAGATAAAAAGTTAAATGGTGTATAGATGTGTTGGTATATTTAAGAATGAGAAAACATAACTATTTATAGCACTTTAAAGAGTATTTGATTCTTTTAAATTTTAAAGCATTTAGATAAGATAATGAATTTAAAAAGATTATCAAAGACATTTTCTCAACTACCTTTAAAATTTCAAAGAAACTAGATAAGATATTAAAATTTAAAAAAAGAGATAAAATCAAAATATTATCTCAACAATCTTTAAAATTTCAAGTAATTGATAAGATAATGATTGTAAAAGAAGGATATTCAAAAATATTATCTCAATCATCTTTAAAATTAAAATGTAATTAAATAGATATTGAATTTAAAAGAGATAAAATCAATATATTATATCAACCATCTTTAAAATTTCAAAGTGATTGGATAAGATAATAACTTTAAAAGAAAGATAATAAAAAATATTATCTCAATTATCTTTAAGATTTCAATGTATCCACTCACCACAAGAAATATCACTTTCAACAACAATATAAATGGTCGTAAAATGTACATTACTAGTTGTTGCTCACACTGAACGATCAAAATCAATTGGTTGTTCGTTGGTTGGTTGGCAAAGAGGTGTTGGCATATATATTCAATGACTAAATCTATTTTTAGTCGTTGAATATATTATTTTAGTAACTAACTAGTTGTAAAAGTTGTGTATTGACAACCGTTCTTTTTTCAACAAGCTCTTGTTTGGTTGTTGTCACAGCTATTTTTTCTCGTTAAAACATAATGAAAGCAATCACATTTTAGTTGCCTTTCATTTTAACAAAGAAAAAAAAAATAGTCGTTAAAAATTAATAGTGACAACCAACACTACAAAAAAAATGCAGCTTCAATGACGGAATTTTCCATCACTGATGGCTTGATTTCCATAGGTAACAACTTTTAACGATGAAATCCTTCCGTCGATAAATTAGTTAATAAAACCACATCGTTAATTTATTGATGAATTTCTTTGACTCACAAAAAATTCATTGATATTTACGAACTACTATTTTTGTAACTAATTAACAATGACATTAGCAACAATATTTCCATCTTAAATTACCCACAAAAATGTTAAAATTCGATAAAATGTACAAACTAAATAACAATGAATATGGAATTGCAAATATATTGATTCAATACCTTAATTGTTGAGTTCAAAACAGCATAAAAATAAAAATAATTTACAAAAAATAGTTAGACTCCAACTACTGGAGAAACTTGATCTTGTGCAAATGGAGTACTCTTCTTCCACGAAGGATATAATCTGCGAATACATAAGAAAAAACTTACTATAAATTTCATAAAATCTATGTTGTAGCAAGAAAATTGAGAAAATCACATTAAAATTGAAGGTTTCCTTAAAAATTTCATCAATGTATTATTGTTATTTGACTCTGAACTTTGATATGATACAACAATACATAAAATGCATTATGAATTGAAGTCTTTACACATCACAAAATGCATCATTTAAGGTCCTTGTATATAACAATTAGTGATTGTAACAGTATAAAATCAAGACTTTTATTAGCTAATCCACAGATCACCAAGGAAATATAACACCTTTAGAGTCACTGTAATAAAGCCACAAAAGGCATTGTAAAGACCTCTCTGCTTAGTGTGAAGGCAGAATGCAAACACATAAATTACTTTCACTC
>CAIGRP010020403.1:0-11956 GCA_903798385.1 Fraxinus cuspidata
AACAAGTTTAGTAATGAGCATAATGACCCTATTGTTCAAATGGAGTGAAGAACCTATTATCACATTAATAAAGTTTTTACAATTCATAGTATTTGAAGTGTTTATGCTCATTAAAAAGAATGTACAGGACATTGTCTACTTGAAAATGGAGTTTTTACTTTATTTAATATCCTTTCTCACAATATCTTAAGCAAAATGTTGAAGCAGACACAGATTAATGCAAGCTCATTGAAGCAAAATGTTGAAGCATGCACATTATCTTAAGCATGCCATTCTAATCTATGATGTTTAAAGCATAAATACTTGTCTTCCATTTTCGAAACTCTGTTGAAAATTAATTGTTGACCCAAACTCTGGAATTTCTTGCTATTTAGAATTTTACAGCACTAACTAAAATCACATATCTGGAATAATTAGTCATCAGGTCATTTTATGACTTCTTTACTTGATCATTTGTGGTACCACGAGGGCTAAATTTTTAGGGCATTTGCATTTAATCAGGAAAGTTTTGGAAGATGAGGTCATTAATGATCTGCAGTCTGGAATAAATTTAGCAGTCCCCTTTCCTTTTCTTGCTGATCAATGCATGCATATCTAACTTCCTGCTGAGGACATGGAAACGGGAAATATAGGAGTAACCATCTGCAAGAACATGGCATTTATGCTATAACTTGCATCGTGTTGGTCTACTATTTAGACACTCAAATGTCTTCAGCAAGTTTGCATCTCTATCTATATGTTGATTCACGATGGATTCAGTGTGTTTTCTTTTCTCAATTATCTGAACTTTATATTTTGTGGTTCAGAAGTTTCTAATCTTTTTAAATTTTAAGAAATTCTTGCATTGCGCTTAGTGTTTGATCATTAGTTAGCGTTCTTTGAAACCATAGCCATTCAATCATCCAAAACTGAGTTCTGGCAGAATAGTTTCTTCAACAAGGACTAATAAACTTTTTTATACATTGTTGAGATTTAGAGAGAGGTATTTTAGATTAGTTGTGGCTGATGGGAATATACAGTAAACATGAATATTGTCTTCTGGACACTTCTTTATTGGGTTTCCCTCCCTTATTATGTTCGACTGCAATGTGCGTAATGGGACAGCTTATATCCTCAACACCTGGCTCCTTGTGACTGGCTAGTGTGCACATCCACGATTTCAATTTTAGTTGAGTCACAATGTACTCGACTCGATAATCTAAGAATAGATTATCAAGTGGCCATGGGTAAAATATTAAGTGCATTGCTTGAAAGATTTTGGAAGTCTTGGCTTTCCTGATGACTTATTTTAGGACGCTAAAGTCGAGCTGCACTGTATATTCACGTTCCTTTACCTTTTTGAATTAGTTTAAGAAAACTGTCACCGTGTGTGAAATTGATGCTATCCTGATTGACGAGTCACTATGAACATGATTTCCAAGTGCGACTTCACGGAGTTCATTTTCATTCTAAACTCCTGGAGTTTGAAATCCATTAGCCTGTTCAGCCGTGGCTGACGGGTTCTTTTTTGGCTTCCGCAGCTTTCTGCTAGTGACATTTCGGACGAGGAGAGGAAGATATCAATGAACTCCGTAAATCCCAAATACATCCTTAGAAACTATTTATGTCAAAGTGCCATTGATGCAGCTGAGCAAGGTGATTTTGAAGAGGTTCGCAGGCTGCTGAAGGTTATGGAAAGTCCATACGATGAGCAACCAGGAATGGAAAAATATGCACGCTTGCCCCCAGCATGGGCTTATCGTCCAGGTGTGGGCATGCTCTCTTGTTCCTCTTAAGTTGCAACAATATCATCCGAACGCCTCTGAAGAAGAATGTAGCTTGTACATAAACAGCCCTTATTTCGGTTTTTGCACGCAGGCATAGTTTATAGTGTACTATATTTTTCTTACTGTTGGGCTGTCTACAGATATTGAGATATATATCTTTTGATTTGTTATTGCATCAAATTCACATAATGATTATGACCCAAAGACCGAGTGAATAGCGAGAAGTATTTGGGTTACTCTTTTATTTTATGTAATTCTCCCATGCTTTATACTTGTGGGTTGAGAAAATCTAGTTTATCTTCTTGTTGGTAAGAAGGATTAAATGATACGTTACGGTATTAAGATCGAAAAATAAGTTAAAAGTTTACGAATTTATCTAGTGCCATCTAATACTGCTTACTGAATATGTACGTGGTGTATATAAGTGAAAATATGGAAAGAAAATTATTTTAAAACAAGAAAGTATATAAAATGAACAACACTCAAATTTAATAAAAAAATGACCATTTTTGCAGAAGACAGAAAAATTTGTCCTAATAATCCCAAGATTCTATGTACAAATCGCAATAACACTTACCCAGCTAAAACCCAGCTGTAGCTATTTCATATCTGCAATTATTAAAAGATCCAAAGCACTATAAAATGAGGAGACAGTGTGACAAGCAAACTTGAGAAGGTGGCTTATATGATAAAGTCACATGACTCGTGTTCTAATTTTATCTTTAGGGATTGTTTTGAAGAGAGAGATCAATTTAGTCAAATCAGCATCACATGCTAAGCTGCTTCCAAGTTCCCACATTAAAAACAAGGAATTTTCAGATTCAATATTGCTCGATCTAGATGACGTGCTTGATAAAGAAAATTAGATAATCATGAACGATATTAAGGATGAAAATAAGTTAAAAAAATTTGATTCCAAGTAACAAGATAGTGCCATATGTTAATTCCGATATACTATTCTTTAGACTAATTTATCGACTTGCTCTAATGAGCAAGAGTCTCTATGATCTATAACTTCTTGCTTTACACGCTTTGTATACCTAAATTATTGTTCCCTTGATTATCTTCAAATTAATGCAACATTCACTCATCATTCGTATTTTATAACTTATATATGTTAGATAAACTTTAACAAAATCTTTAAATAATTATATCTAGTCAAATTAGACTAGAACAAACTTTCCAACCTGCAGATTCAAAGCCAAGTTTGACACTGTTGAATCAATCTTGGCCTGCATATTTGCCTTTAATTAGAGTTTGTATACAATATATTTATACAAAACACACGTTTTGTCAGTCTAAAGCACGAGGTACAACCAACTAGCAGCATGCATAACCTTTTCTCAATCCTCATATAACCATATTCAAGTCCTCCATTTTCTGCAATCTCCATTTCAATTTCTTAATTGTCAATCACTATGAAAAAGGGTCACAGAACACTGGTTCTTTTAGGGTTTCTTTTTTTGCATTTTCATAAATTATATGCTGTGCGTTGTTCGTCTTCATGGGGCCTCAATGATCCCAGTGGCAATGTTCAAAGTCTGTCAAGAAAATTGTCAACTTCTTCTTTTACTTCACTTTCTGTTAATGGAGGCAAGAGTGGAGCAATGAAAGAGCCTGCAAAAGCAGTGGAAATGAATGGCTCAAGGAAGCGCCCACCAAGTTCTTCAAATCCTACACAGAATAAGCTGTGGCCTTTCTTGAAAAGTAAAGAAAAAAGAGGGAATAAATCTAGCTCTGATACTACAAATTTTGCAGGAAGTAAACCTTGATTAGTTAGTTCTTTCTTGGCATTAATCCCTTCTTGTAATTTTGTAAGAATTTCTATTTCTTGATTTTTTTTCTCGAGTAAATTTGTAGAATTAATAGGTGATCGTTGAACGAGGGTATGTAGAATACAACAAGTATTGTTTCCGAATTTTTGGGATTGGCTATATGGATCTTTTTCGTTACTCGTTCAGCGTCAAGATTCAGAACAATTAGATATCTAGATCCACAACAACTAAAGAGGGCATGCTGATCTAGTGTAGGGCTAGAAATAGATCTAATTTTCTCAAAATGCAAGTTTGATGCCGGATAGGACTAGATATGATTAACGAAAACAACTATATATTTGTTCGACCAATCTAGTCGGGTTCTATCTAGCGTACCCAATTTGTAACGAGTTTTTAAGCATAATTCTTTGTAACAATTAAGCTATGAGAATTTAGGAGTCTATTAATTTATCGGGCTTGTCTTTTTATTTGAGAATTCAAGAGAAGGTTCGGACAACATAACTCACGAGCCATCTCGACATATTTAACATATCGAGCGTGTTCAATAGAATCCCGGCTTAAGAAACCTTGACAAGGACAAGCAATCAATTGAAAACCACTCTTTTTAAGATGTGTGAAAGGAATCACATTCTCCAGAAAGTTAGGAGAATCATGGAGTAAGCAAAATACCATGCAGATTCGTTTAAAGCTGATGGAAATGCCCTTCAATCTCTAAATCAAATCTTATCGTATCACTTGAGGAATGGACAACTACACATTACAAAGCTCTATTTAAAGTGTGGCAACACTTCAGTCTTAGGCATTAAGTCTGCTGCAACATGGTTTTCTGTGGTGCAATGGGGGACGCCGAGACGCCTGTAATTCCCATTATCATTGCTCGGCGTCGTCATTGCACCACTGACAATCATATGTTGCCATCTTTTGATAGTATTTTGTCACGGGCTTTGCTCTTTTAGGCTCCACTTGTGGTGCTTAGTTATGACTCAAGAGTGTCAATCTGCACACAAATGAACCGCTTCATTCGATCATCTGTATGCATATTCAAGTTCTTACGACGAAAAGCATCAACAAAAGTAAAGTAAGAAAACTAAGTTCTACTTGAGCTTGATGATTTGTTTTGTAGAGCAATTTTTGTGATACTAGTAAAATTAGTGTTCTACTATATCAAAAACCAAAATGACTAATAAATTCTGGTTTTTGCAGTTGTTACAGATTATGGGATCAAAACAAAAGGGAAGTGTTTCACCTACCAATATATTTGACAAATTATCTCGACCCTTTTTAGAATTAAAAATTCTTATACCCACAACGAACACCCAAATTCAATTTAATGATTCTATAAAAAAGTAATAATTAATTCTAATCATGGAATTCACAATTAGTATTCATTTTTTTTCACCACTATATCATGTTATTCTATTTTGTCAACATTTTTTATATGGCATAATGTTGAAGTTTAGTCATTTACAATGATTTTTTTATTAATTATTTTATGCTCATAATTTTGAAATAATATGTATCTAATAATCTGAGCGTCAGATGGTTATCCACGGTGGGCAAATCCGATTAACAAACATCTCTTCAATCTTCTCACCTCATTTTTTCTGCTTCTAATCTCTCTGAGTATATACCTTCTGTTTCATATGGCCAATCCTTAATCTCTTAGAATCACTCAGTTCAAGTTATCAAATTTCTTGATATGGTACCTTTCTTTATTTAGCTTGTTAAATCCATTTCTTGATTGAAAATTCATCCGGGCCGTGGGGCTTTTGACAGATTCACTGTAATGAGTCCTATAGGAGAGTTGCACATTGTTAATAATTTGTTTTTCCTTTTTCACTCTGTTTCTTTTGTGGGTTTTCCATTCTTAATTAAATATCGAAAGTGAGAGATTAAGTATCTTGAATTCTATGGTAATTTGTAATTTCATTACTGTTAATTGTATTGGGCTGCCCCACTAAACTTTGGGCTGTGCCTTGTGTGCTGTTTGAACTGTTAAGTGATACGGGTTGTCGCCTCAATTGAATTAATGTTATCAGCCGTACACGTGGCTGATACTTTACCCTTGGATGCTAACTGTTCATATTACTTGGTTGACTTGACTCTTTGGATTGGATGGTCATTCGAGAGTCTTCCATTCTCTCTTCATATCTCTGTTTTCCATGTTTCTCTGAGTGAAGTTAAGGGTTTCATGGTTTCTTGTAATCGTAATCGGTCTTAGTGATTTCTCTAATCTCATTCTTTGTGAAGTCTGTATATGATGTATAGATTAGGGGTTGTTTTACTGTGATTACGTTTCTGTATTTTTTATGCGAGATTAAACTGTTCTTCAAATATTTGTACTGATTCTTGTTTGATTTTTAGTAGATCTAGAGCTATATCCTTTGTGGATGCTCAACGGGTGATTAGGTCTTTGTGACTGAACATCTAGATCCTACGGGGTGAAAAATTCTCATGTTCAGTGTTTTTATAATTCTGAATTTTCTTTGTTGTTTACGAACCTTTGATCCTTTTAGTTTCTCCAATTTGGGGCCTTACAATTACCCTATGGATCAATTTTTTTATAACTATTTTTACATGATTATAGCTTGAAAAAATTAATTATGAATTGTTTATTTATGAGTTTAATGGCATTATTTCATCACACACAATTGTTTATTTGTGGGTTTTTATACATATTCCAGAATTTCCTGTTGGTAAAATTATTGGTATATGTGTGTGGATTCGTGTGCATATGGATCATGGATGACTATTTGGAACTGAGTTTAGGTGATGATACTTGGTTCTGTACATGACAATACTTCACATAGTGTTGGCAACGGGGTGGGTTCGAGGCGGGGCACCCCCGCCCCGCCCTGCCTTAGTCAGGGCGGGGCGGGTTCGGGGCGCGTTTCCCGTCCCGTTAAAATTTTTTTTTTCAGTTTTTTTCTTTTTATAGTTTATTAATTTTTTTATTATTATTGGCGAAGCGGGGCACCCTCGCCCCGCCAACCAGTTCGGGGCGGGTTTTTTTGCCCCATTCGGGGCGGGGCCCCGTCGGGGCGGGGCGGGTTAAATTGACATCCCTGTCTTCACAGGGATGTCAATTTTTTATTATTATTGGCGAAGCGGGGCACCCTCGCCCCGCCAACCCGTTCGGGGCGGGTTTTTTTGCCTTATTTGGGGCGGGGCCCCGTCGGGGCGGGACGGGTTAAATTGACATCCCTGTCTTCACAGCATTCTGAGCAAAAACTGTTGTTGCTATGTAATGGTGTCCCAAAAAAATAAATACGAAGCCTTGTTCTTAATAAGGGGTTAGGCTATATGAATCAACTTTCACCATTCCGTTTGGTCGACTGCTGGATTTAGGACCCGTTTGGCGAAGCTTCTACTTTTATTTTTGCTTCTTGTAGAAAAGCTTCCTGAATAAGCTTAAATAGTGTTTAGAAACTAATTTCTAAAATAGCTTTATCTTCTAGAACTGCTTTTAGAGAATTAACGAGATGGTCTAAAGTGACTTTTGGATCTCAAAAACTCATTTTGGCTTCTCAAGAGTCATGCCAAATGGGCCCCTTTATTCAAAGACTCAAATCTACTAGATGGTGCATACACAAAGGAGGGGAAAAAAAATATTATTGGCCTATTGTAGTTTCTATGGCTTCTTCCATTGTCTTTCATTTCATGTACTTCCAACATTGAATGAAAGTTTTATCGTATTTGTTGTGTGATTTTGTGTTTTAACTTTTACCCTAGTAGTTGATGCATCAGAACTTTTTATCCAGAGGATACTAAAATTACTACTCTGTAGCGTGGTTTCTGTTGAGATTATTTCATATTTGCTAAAATTTCTTCCATAAGATGTATTCACAAGTTTCATATATAATTTTGTGGTTATATGTATTATATTTTCATATTCACTTTACGGTAGTTTAGGCTGCATGCGCCACGGCATAATATAAATAGAAAGATTGCTTTACTATCTGACTCTGAGGTTCGCGGGGTGCAACTAAGAATGTTTGAAATCTCTGCCCTCGGGCTGCTTTCTACTTTGAATGCAAAACGGTCGGATGCGGATGACATCTTTATGTATGTGACATAACTAATTTACAAAGCCAACAAGACAAAAGTGCTGCTAAAACCGTCATTCCATCCAGCCTACTCCTTCAATCTTTTTTTTTTTTTTTTTCGGTTATCACACTTTTTGGGGGGAGTTTTACTTAAAAAGAGTACCGGATTGGATTTGAAGAACTGCTTTTTTTACTCTTGCTCTTTCTGGCCAATTAATTTGTGTGTTCTGATTGCTTGTTCATGTAATAAGTTACTATTACTCAAGAAATCGTGCTTGTATTTTCATAATCATTGTAAGAATTTCTCTTTTTTCTCGACTCATGCATCATTTGATTTCTGGCTTTTTTGTGTGGCAGATACATCTATCATTTATGTGATATTATTTGCTGTTTAAGATAATGGGTTGAGGTAGAGGGAAGGGAAGGAAACTATCTGCTACTGACCAAGATGATCCTGGAAGTGATGACGAAGAAAAAGTTCTCTTACAGAAGAAAAGGGGAAGGCCGCTGAAATCACATAAGAACAAGATAGACGAAGAAGCAGCTCGAAACATAGGAGACGAAGATAGTGAGAACCATAGTATTGGTGCATTTGACAAGGAAGTGAAAAGTTCGATAGCAATTCAAAATGGGAAAAGAAGCAAAAGAAAAAACTGATGCCGTGAAAGAGGAAAATGGAAATGGAATCAGATTAAGCAATGATAAGTCGAAAGGCTTTCGTCCTGATGGGATTAGGCAAAAAATTTACCTCGTTGAGCTGGAGAAGCATGTTGATGCGGAGACTTAGTTTTTATTGTTATTGGACAATTGGACCTTATTAGTTATGTTTTCCATTATTGGACTTGTAGTAGTGGGTTGGCCCAAACTCGTCACTTGATTAGATTTTTACTATTTAAGGGTTTTTTCATTTTAGTTGGAGTGGACCATGATTATATGAAATTAAAAAAACGGTTTGGCTTGCAGCCGGCAATTTTTCCTTTCCCTGATTCTATCCCCTTCCCTGCTTCTTCTCCGGTTCTCCCCCGTTTCTCTCCGGTCACTTCCCCCATTCTTGCTGCTTTCTCCTATCCTACATCACGTGTTGAGTGCATTTGAATCCAATGGAACTTCTTCCTGCATTTTTTACCTGAATGGGGAGTTAATCATCTCTTCTTCTGTTCTTTGTTCATTGCTCCTCAATTTTGGTACCTTTTGCTTTGGAATTTGTTTTGATTTACACCTCTTCAAAATTCTCATAATCTTCTATATTCTTCTCGTTATCATATGCTCCTGTAAATCGAGTTGAGATTTGATGTCCTCCAATTAATATGTTTGTAACAATGGCATATGACCTGGTAACCTTTTTTGGAGACCTCCGTTATGGACAAGCGTTGTTAAAAAAGTTAGTTCCATGGAGTCAACAAGATGAAAAAATAGACTATCGTGGTCTCGATTTTGGTGAGGATGGATTGTAATGATTTCTTATGAATACCACGTGACTCGTAGAAGGCCTGCTGATTGGATCGACCCGACATTTTCAGTTTGAAAGGTCATCAACTTGGTACATGTTAGAGCAAGTGATTGGAGAAAAATGGTAAAATTAGAGTTTCTAGGCCAAAAGGTAAATTATGGGTAAACTCAGCTTTACGTGGTTAGGTTATTGGTTTTCAATTTTCCAAAGCAAGATTTTGGATCATTGACTCGTTCCTCTTTGCCTCGCTCCGTTTCCATCTCTGAGAGGAGCCTAGAAGCTTCTCTTTCAGTCTAGATGGACTTAGAGAGAGAGAGAGAGAGATGTACACTCAATAAAAATTATTCTATTTTATTAATATACTTAAAACTCCTAATTCGTTGCATCTGTGTCGAGTACCAATCCAACACAATTTTATTTTTTTATCTGTGTTTGATTTTTCACAATATTTTCACTATATTAATTCACTTTAACTTCGTCTGATATGTTTTCAATTATCACTTCGTGATTCATGTGCATTGTCTATGACTTTTCATGGTGACGTGAACAAAAACCATTCATTGATGAGCAACCAAGCTGCAAATAAGAGCCATACTTTGCAAACTAATGCCGCGATTTAATTTATTTTTACTATATTATTTCTATCACACACTCAATTACATAACGAAAAATTTAAAGAACAAACAAATAAAAAAGGTATTCATTATTTTGTGCAGTATCAACGTTACAATCATGCCTTCGACTAAAAAGAGTGAAAACCGATACATATTATTTGCCAAAATTCCAATCTTTTTTCAAGAAAAAGACTTCTCATCTAATGGACAAATAATTGTGTCTAAACATTAGTCTTCTCCTTGCTCAATAATGCAGCAATAAATAATTCCTCCATGGCTTTCACAGAAGAACCCTTGTAACTTTCCTCATCTCTTGTGGCATCTTTAATTATTTCTTTAATCTCACAAGCTTTTCTTTTAATCTCCTTTGATGTGCAATTATCTCCCATTACCAACTCTATTTTTTCCATTATTTCTTCTCGTCTTACCTCAAAATTTGTCCCTCTTGCTACCTCCACACAAACCCCAGCCTCTTCAACCAAATACTTTGCATTGTAATATTGCTCAGCAGTCATTGGCCAACCAATTAATGGGACACCATTTTTAAGTGATTCAAGAACTGAATTCCATCCACAATTACTTAAAAATGCTGCAGTAGATTTATGGGACAAAATCTCCATCTGGGGTCCCCATTTTTCAACAATTAGTCCCATTTCTTGATCCTGAATATGCTGTACAAATCCTTCTGGTAGCCAGTCTTGTGGTACAAAATCTGCATTCATGGCATATCCTAATGGTGGCCTAACAATCCATATGAAATTCGTTCTACTTGAATCCAGGGCCTTTGCCAGTTGCAGCATTTGGGATGCGGAGATTGTGTTCTGGGATCCAAACGATATGAATAGAACTGAATTTGGTTGTTTTTTGTTGAGCCACTCGACGCATAATGCTGGACTAATTGCTGGTTTTCGGCCAATTCTTGATCTATCATATTCTGATAATAGCATTGGTCCAACAGCCAAAACAGGTATAACTAGTTTTCGTCGAAAGTATGTCAATCCTGTCTTGTCTATCTCTTCAAATGTGTTGAACAGAATTCCATCAGATTTCGACCAATTTGGAAGATTCTTTCTTTGGAAAGTTGTAAAAGGATCATCTTCTTCTGCAACTAATAAAGCAGGTGATAGTTGAGTTACATGAAATTTTCCAGCTTCTGGAAAATCAGGCAGCATAAATTCTAGACTTTCTGTTTGTCTATGAGGTAAATTCAGCCACATGGAATAGTAACATGCCATCCCATATCCACCCGTACAACTAAAGATTGCATGAAATACTCCAAATTCACGTGCCACATGAGCCGTCCATTCAAAAAGAAAATCCGCTACAACACAAACTGGCTTCTCGCCACCTCCATTTCTCTCTACAAGATCAGCAAGTAGTTTCCTAAACGGTTGCTCAAGACAAGAACTGGCTTCGAGGAGGTGGAGGACGAGTTTATAAGGAAGGGAATCCGAGTTCTCAGCCTCCGGGGGAAGGCCGTGTTCAGCGGTGTTGAAGGGGATTTCAAGGAGGCGAATTGAGGAATTCGAAGGGAGGAATTTTTGCAGTTTCTTGATATTGATAGATGTATTGACAAAGGTTATAGTATAGCCCTTTCGTTCTATCTGTTGAGCTAAGGCCAAAAAGGGTATAATATGAGTGCGCGCCATGAATGGAAAAAGCACAACATTTTCTTTTCTTTTCTCCATACTTTTCACTTCAGGAGGAAGAAGAAGAAAGAAGAAAAGAGACAAAAATGTTATGAAAGTGGTTCCTCTGTATTGATTAGTTGGAAAGTTCTGGAGATTCTAATAGGGAAAAGTTCACTATTGGTCCTTGATATATTATTGATTAGTTGGAAAGTTCTGGAGATTCTAATAGGGAAAAGTTCACTATTGGTCCTTGATATATTATTTTAGTAGCAATTTGATTTCTAATCTTAAATAAACAAATTGATCCGTGATCTTTTATTTGATCTAAATACTTAGATGTTGGTAATGTAGGAACACGCCTTAAAGTGTCCTCCCTAGGTCCACCCGTCAACTATCGATATGCTGCCACCAATACTCTTCCAATGCTTCACAGTCTTTACATAGCGTTAACATACAATTGCTAAGTAAAGATCTCCAAAGTCGTGTTCCAACCAGATGATTGCACAGTCAGTTCCAATGAGAGAAACTGTTATCGATAATACGACTAACCCAATCGAAAGAATACAAGAAAAAAAAATGAATAAGAATATTAGATGCAGTAGATGAAGCGAGGTACGCCAAAGCAAATCTCCTTAATACATATTTCGCTTCCCAATAAAGTGCAAACGAGATTA
>CAIGRP010020411.1:0-35445 GCA_903798385.1 Fraxinus cuspidata
TTACCTTACAGCCACAAGACCAGATATAATGTTTGCTATCAATCTGTTATCAAGATTCAGGCAAGATCCAAGTGAAATTGACTTCCAAGCTGCGAAAAAGAATGCTGAGGTATATCAGAAGAACAAAGGACTATGTAATCAGCTTCAAGAGATCAGAAACTCTGGTTTTGACAGGTTTTACTGATAGTGATTGGGCTAGTTCTGCCGATGACATGAAAAGTACTTTAGGCTATGCCTTGTTTGTTGGAATTCATTTAAACAAAAGAAGGTGGCGCGATCCACAGTTGAAGCAGAATATATAGCAACAACAGAGGCAACCAATCAGGCAATTTGGTTGAGAAAAATGTTGAAGGATTTGAAGCACCAAAAAAGTGAGGCAACTACCATTCTTTGTGGCAATCAATCCGATGTGGCTATTGTGAAGAATTCAGTATTCCATGGAAAGACTAAATACATAAATATCAAGTACTATTTCATAATGGAAGCACAAGAGAAGAAGGAAGTAGAATTAATGCATTGCAGCTCAGAAGAACAGATTGCTGATATTTTCACCAAAGCTTTGCCTAAGGAGAGGTTTGAAACATTAAGAGATAATCTTGGTGTTTCCAACAAAAGTGTTAAGGAGGAGTGATGAACCGTGTCAAATGTGACACTTTTGTTGTCAAATCATTTGTTTTGTTATCTTTAGTTTGACATATATTCTTGTAACTTATGATAGCTTAAATTATGTTTTATATTTCATGCAAGTTGGTGTTGCAAGCTGTTCATATGTCTAGTCAAGTATGGAAGAGTGGAGTTGGTAGAATAGTTGTTGAAAATCATTTTGAATTGTACCAAATGTATGGCTATATGTATTAGCCAGTTTCACTTTCTTTAGTAAAATGAGATTGAATATTTTTCCCTACTGTCTTCTATAATCCATTCGATACTTTAACCGGTAAATAGAGTCATTTCTTTGTAATCATTGAAACATGAAAGTTGGACAAGCTTTTAAATTCCAAGGAACTAAGCGAGTAAAATGTTGCATGGTTGGAATTTTTATTATTAAGTTCAATGCTTACTCGCAAATTATCCATCGAATTGAGGACTTTTTAATGCGTTTATAGACCACATTGAACTTGATTAAAAAAGAAAATAAATTATAATCATTCGCTTTGCATATCAAATATTTCACATATGGTCTTGAAATTTTGGATTTTTTCTTTGACAATTTTAGCTACAATTAGCTCACGTGTCAATTGCAATACAACTGAAAAGTAGTCACAACTGCACATCTGGGGCTTGTTTGATGTAGATTTTGAGAATAAATTTTGTGAAAAAGTTATTTATTGAAACAATATGTGATTGAAAATGAATTTGGAAGAATATGAGTTCTAAACAATCCGTACCAAATGGGAGATTAGTACATCCGTTGTGTTTCAAGAAGGAAATTCAGTGGCAGGCTTATGGTAAACGAAGGTCTTCATGCAGAACAAAAATTGATACTCACACACAAGCAAATATGTCGCGTAGGCAAACAAACAACGCAGGAAATCAAAACTGATATGAAGTTCGCAGAAGTTTTTATTCTTATTCCTTCGCTAAGCAAATAAATGTTGTGTAACATTGTACATTACCCAAATAATGTCGCATAAAACATCAGATACTTTCACTAAGCATAGGAGCCACTTGCAAGAGAGTTTTTGAACTGTAGACATAGAACTGAAGCATGATATACACATGAAAATGATATTGCAGAGTTCAACAATTTTAAGTACTCTATGTATAGCTAGAAAAATCAGTATTACAATCACATAGTATGACTTAATGCCAACAGCAGAAACAGAAATCACGCAAGCTTTTGGGAGATGTTTGTGTCTGCATATGCCTGCATGACTCTTTGGAGGCGATTCACCAGTCCGTCTTTGTAAGTCCAAAGATAATAGCAACTGTAGCAAGAATAGCCTACACACAAACAGTGCAAAGGGTCGATACATAAGAACGAAGAAGAGCATCACTTAGGAGACAAGGCAGATGTAATTCTTTTGATGTCTTTCAGTTAAAACAGTGCATCAGCAGATTGAAATCATACTTAGTGCTTGTTTGGCAGAGCTTTTAAGTACTCAAAAAGTTATGAGTCCTACGAAATGTATGAATATTAAGTGGGAGCTACAGAATGCATGGATACAAATAAAGCTTGATCACTTTATAAGAAATACTAAACAAAGAAAAAGAAGCTAAAATCTTTTTTATTGTACCACCGTGTTCTGTCTAATATAGCCTTGTTTGAACTCCATTATCTAAAAACTCCTTTTTTTCTCAAATTTATTTTCAATCACACTCTTCCAATTAAATTTTTACATATAAACTCAAAACTTTTTCTTACTTTCTAGCCACACATTCTCCAAATGATTACTATTACAAAACTTATTTTCGCAAACAACGGGGTTCGACAGAGCCACAGTGTACCAAGCCACTGCTTAACACTTTTCTCTTGTAATTTTCTTTTATATTCTTGTAGTTTATATCGTCTTCAGCGAGTTCTTGGAAAACTGTTCATTTCAATACATTCATAGTGCTACTATTTTAGCTCGAGGTGACCCCTTGGTGCCAAAAGCAATGTAACTGTTTACCCTAGATATGAACAGCAGTGAATTTTCTGGACTAAGGATGTCTCAACGACAAAGCAAAGACTCACATAAGGAAATGGAAGCTCATCAACAGAGGAACTTTTTCGAATGTCAATTCATTGAGTCGCATATTGCAAGAGTGAAATTAGAAAAATTTAATTGAGAAGATAAGGAGTACTTACAGCAATAGTGCTCGCAACGTATCCGGGTTTCTCGCGAGGATCAACTCTGGAGCAGAATAGAAGTAATGCTCCAACGTACCATGGAATTGCAGCAAGGAAGAAACCAATAATAAACCTTCAAAAGGATTCCTACCAGATTAGCGAAAATAGAAGGAATGTCTAGAATAAAACCATAGAGGAACTAATTAAGTAACATTATGGAAGAAAAAAATTTCCTATAAAGATCAGGTTTATGAAATTTCAGAGATATGAATTTACAACACAATTACAGTTGAAGCATTGCAAGAACAATAATTAAAGAGAAGATAGAGGGGAAAAAGAGAGAAAAATGCCAGACTCAAAGACTTTATATGTACTTGAGAAGTAAGAATCTCAGAATCCCAGTAATCAAAAGCATTCTATAACATTATGATTTTTGTTCGGGACAGAGACTGTAATAAAATTGAATTTGTATAGTGCATGCCTTCGCTTTTCTGGATAATTAGTTTTGTTTTAAATCTTTTATCTAGATGCAATTCATACTTATGATAAATTCCTCCATTTTCATAAGGGAATACAAAATGATAAATGGCTCTGCCTTCAGTAAATGCTAAGGCATGACGCCACTCCTGGAACCAAAGCGACACAGGTCCGTATAATGATCAACAAACAAAAAAAAGCACCATATGGGTCTGCACTTATAGGTTAGCCAAATTAATCAATAAAAAGGAGAAATTAGAATGAAATAATGGCTTACAGGAACCAGCCAATTCCAATACCGCAGCAAGGTAGGCGATGCTGCCTTACAGGTCTTCCTTCTGCAATAGCATAACCTGGAATAGCATTGAAATGTCAGTTGTAAAAAGATTACGTATAGAGAAATTGGAAATAGAAAATCAATTAACTCCCCACAGAGTAGAAGCAGGGCTACTTCGGAAATATTGCTCCACAAACCTAAAACAAATTATCTAAATTCGAAGAAAGCAAACATGATGCATATCATCACTGAATGCAGGGTTTGCCTATTTCGTAAGGGATACTTTGAAGTAAAATACGAAACGAATAGTGCTTGGGGTGGATTCCCGAACCTAATCCATGATCTAGATTGCACCTCTCCTAAGTCGTATCAGCTATAGCTTCAGAGAAAAGTGGTTGCATTTTCCTACATCAAAACATGAGATCATCCTGGATTTCTACATATTTTAATTGAAGTTTCCAAAAGTTATAATGCGATTAACACGAAAAATCCAGAAAGATCCGAAAAAATGGTACTCTTGATCCATCAGTTCAAATATATGATAAAACCCTATTCACCAAAGTCATAATTCCTAATAAATCCGGTATTTTAGTAAGTTGAATTTCTTGAATACGCGTGAGTTAAAAGATTAGATTTTTAAGTGAATTTTAAGAACCCCAACTATCTAAACAAGCCCATGTACCTTTCATATACATCCTATTTATATAATTATTTGATCAACAAATTCTTAGAAACTAAGGCGTTGACTCACAAATACTAAAAAAATCTTTTCTTGTTTCTTGGTTAGACATAGATATGTGCAAAGTTATATACCTGGGACAGCTTGATAACCATGAGCATAATACTGAGATGGTGGTGGAGGACCTCCGGTGGCGCCAGGAGGCGGAACAGGCTGAGGGAAGCCGATCACTGCCGGAGGAGGGTGATTGGCTACACCCTGAAATGTCCCATACTGCGGCGGCTGCGGTGGTTGATCTTCAAGGTAGTGGTGTTGACTGTCCCCCTTTTCTTTACTCATAATTGGTCTCTCTTTTCTTTATCTGTATGATTTGTGGCACAAGAAAAGTTTATATATCCAAAGAATCAAGAAAAAATCTGTCTTTGATCTACTTATGAAAGGGGAGTTTCTTTGAATTGGGTGAAATTGCAAATGATTGGCTACATATTCAGGTAACTGCCAAAATTGCCCCACCAAAAAGCATCATTTTCATGAGACATTACGCTGATATTATTGTTGACAGTTTTTTTGACCGTGTAAGGTAACGCGTATTTTTGTCTTTTATTTCGACAATATTCAGTGTCAACATTATTGTACATTTTGAATGTGCAAATAGCATATTCCTATTTTCAATGTGAGGTTTAAAGATAATCGTTTTTTTTCCCATACATGTAATAATAAGCATGTTTTTGGAAGCGCTTATAAACTATTTAAATTATAAATAAATAAAATTAAGTAATGAATAAGTGAGTAATATTGTGAATTCAACGTGTGGATAAATAGTGAATTTAGTCTATATAGTGAATTTAGCCTATATAAACCGTATATAAGCATGAGACAAACATAGGCTATATTTACACCGGTCGCCAAACTTTTTAACTGAGCTATTTGCTTATTGATGTCTACACATCTTTTTTATCTTTCTTATCCAGGTCATTTCATAATTTTGTAAATGTAATTTTTCATGATGATCGTACCGAAATACTTTTTTAGCATGCTTTATAACGAAAAACAAATATTATGTTTCACTTTTAGGTTTGTTGTTTTTTCTTAAAAATAGGAAAATTTACGCTTTTTGTCTTCAACCTTTGTGAAATGCATTTGATCCAAGAATAGAGGATTAAGGGTGTTGAGAGTTGTGCGTTAACCAAAATAAATGTTGAATAGAGCAAACAATATACCTGACTCGACGTATTATAACGTGATGACAAGAGCACATGAAATGAAATGTACATTAATTTATCCTTAGCTCTCAATCTGTCATTTAATGAACATTTGATTCATTTACACCAAACCATACCTAAGGGACCAACTGAAGAAGAAAATGGAAGCTCCACCATGCACATGGCGGAGACACTGGTGCTCACCCTGCCGATGGCTCTGTTCGTGGTGGCGCTAGCGTGCTCAAGGATTCACAGACTAATGGATTTGGTTCCTTCTACAATATTTTGATATTGGTCCTTCCAGGTATTTCTTAGTGAATTTTGTGATAGAAAGGTTTGTGCATGCGCGGATATTTATTTCATGTAGTGGCATTTGTGCTGATTAATCCCTTTTCTTCGCCGTCGAGGCCTCCATACCAAAGCCATCAACCAAGTCCGGAGACTTGACATTCTTCGTTCACGACCAGGTTTGCTCATATTTGTTTTACTGCCATTTCAGCACATAAATTTCACACTGTTACTACACTCACTGTCAATAAAGTAACCATATATCAATTTTATTACTTCATTTTCAAGGTCTAGTCACATAAAGAGATTCATATAACTGACCCCAAACTTACTAAGCTGTTGACATGGTTGACCGTTATCGGTATATATGTAAATTCTGTCATGTTTCATGCAGGTTCTGACCTACAAAATCCTGGCAGCTGATGCTATATCGGCAAAGGTGGTGTACTCGGCATATAAAGGGGACGCCACCCTTACGTGGAGCCAAAATTGTGGAACGTTTGGTGGTTTTTGCTGGAGGGCCACCACATCCATAGCAATAACATTCATTGTTACTCTACGCTATGCATACCTTACACTCATCTTCTCATACAGACTTTTCAGCAAATATGATGTACCAATTGCCTATAATGACGAGTGATTGAGATTGCCACCTTCCACAGCTGATTCCACCCTCATCGCCGGCAATCCCCACCATCCACACCCCTCGGCTGATTTTAACGTTATCTCCGCCCAATATCCACTCATGACTAGCCTTGTAAACAGCTCATCTAATAAAACGTAAAATCTTTACTCAAAAGTCCCTTCTGTTTTCTGTGTTTAAATGCAATATCTTGCTAATCAAAATTCCAGTATGGAAATAAACTCTCAAGAGACAGTAATAAAACTTTAAAAGATAAAAATAAACAAGTTGGTTACCACGAATATGAACACTAATATAATACAACCATGTAGTTACGTTTTTAGAACACAAAACAACGTTGCCCCAGATCAACAACCAGACGGTAAAAAAGAGAATTTTAGAGAATAACAGTTCCCATCAACTTATTAAACATCAGAAAACATGTAGCAGTAGTACTGCAGTAGAAATGGTTACTGTTGACGATATCAATATGCACTGGACCTTTGAGTCTGGCAGTTTCAACGTGCTTCATATTGGACAACTGCAAAACACAATATAAATTATAGTAAAAGTAGTAGCCAAAGAGAAATTGTGTGCATAAATATAAACAAGGGAATCTTCGGTCAGCTACAATCTCAACAAGGTAATATTGCATTTAGAACGGCAACTATCATTGCCTTCTTGGTGAAAGGAATCAAGAGACTGATAGTAGAATTTAGAAGTACCCATATAAAATGCAATATAATAATGTAAACCCTGTTCTGAAACCAACTCCATTATAATTACAGCAAGAGACAAGCTTAACACAAGGTTAAAACTGGAAAGATATGATATTTAAGCCGTATAAAGCCCAGTTCTCTTCTTTTAATAATTTCAACAATTTTCAAGCAGGCCCCAAGTTTTGTCCTGAGTGCTATCTTATTAATCGTTCTCTACCATGAACGTCCAAAAATGAGAATTTTCAAGAAAAATTGTTATAAATTTTCTACAAATTTGAAAGTGTTATTGAACTCATTATGAGAATAATGAAACTATCTTTCCACAGAAGTAATCTTTGAAATATAGATTTAAAACAAAAAAAAAAAAAAATTTCTTTTCTCCATTTTCATGAGAAAGAAACGGAGCTTTAGACGACCAAACCTAGATAATTTTTCTAGCCAAGCAAAACAGGGAAATTTTAACTTTACCATCATAACATGAATACCAAAATTTTCAAAATCTCTAACATGAAAACTACCTGAAAAATTGTGCCTTCAACAGCTATCCGAGAAGGAAAAAAAATGAAGAAGAAGAGAGAGAAGAACTTCCTTCCAAAACCAAAGAATAGTACCACCACCTAGTAGTAAAGTACATTAAAATATATGGGCAACAATAAAAATCAATCAATTAACCAAGGGCTTGGCTGACTTTGATTCAAAGAACACTTCTGATATTACTCTTACCCACCCCACCATAGAATTACAAAGAAACAAACCAAAAATATGTAATCGACTAACCTAGTCGTTAATCAATCATAACAAACTAAAAAATCACCAAATAAAAATGACTAAGCATAAATTTATTCCACAAAGGACCAAATAAAGAAATTGCAGCAGTTGAAAAAAAAATTACTTCTGCGGGTACGTTTCTTGTACAGAATGCGGTAACCGCACTCGCGGCACTGAATCACGTCCCCCGGCTTCAGCGTGTTCTCTTGTCCGCAATCTGCAAACCCAATTTTATTATTTTATAATCAGCTAAAAGGATTTAACCACACAGAATATCAAATTACAGTCATAACCATCTATATACGTGTATGTGTTAAGTATATTTAGGGTTTGCAGTACCTCCACAGATGTAGCTCACAGGTTCGGGCTGCGGATCCATTCTTGGTTATCAAACACAGAGAAACTTAAGGGCTTAAGGTCTCGTGATGAACAAAATTAGGGTTTTTGGAAAATAAATAAATAGGGTTTTTCTATTTCGCTGTCTTGATCGAGTTTACCAAACACCGTTTGCCAGCTGTCCATAAAACAAGTTGGTTTTCTTGAAAATTTCCCTCAAGGTCACTTAAAGTACAAGTTGGTTTCATATTTGTAATTCAATTTTAATTTGTTTCAAATTCCTCACCCAATTTTATAATTTTGTAACAATGTTATCACCCAACTTGTATTTTTATTTCAATTTGACTATTTCGTCTATATATATTACTTAACCCCTGTTTGTTTCACATTAGTAGAAAAAAATGAACTATTGGTACAGTAGAATAACAGCCATATTTGATCAGTTTATGTATTGGTAGGATACGCTTTGTTTGAAAAAAACGATACAAATTTTCATTTTCTTGCTTAAATAATGTGAAACAAAACAGGGGCTTAAATTAATAAAATTATTGACCTTATCCACAAAGCTAGGACCATTTCTCCCATGTCAAGTTGCAGTATCTGCATTCAATACTTCTTCATCATTTATACTACTAACGCCCATTTCACCAAAACTTTTTGCAGCTGGGTAAGTACTTTGTTGTGCTTGGTTACTGTAGTTCAATTCAGACATCTCGTTGAGATCTGTATTTCTGATGGTAATTTTCAACACTTTCCAGTGAATCATTATCTGCACCGTGACATACGGTGTCCATTGCAATGATGGAGGAAGCATGTGTCGAATCTTTAGTCAATGGATAACCAAATGCTTGCTCAGGACCCTGATTAGAAAGATAATCTCTCGGAGCATCTATTCCTATATCCATTCGCAATGGCTGGCTAGGACCAGCACCGGAAGAATCTTTCCTATATGAGGAATGATGTTGTTCAACAATATCAGAGTCACGTGCACGTTTTGAAGGGCCAGCAGCATGCTGTCTACCATCATCGACTTCATCACCATCACGGTCAATTACAGTGCCTTCAATACTGTCAACCTGTTGCATTGATAATTGTGGTTTATCAACTGTACTTCCACCTTCATCTAAACGATCACCAACCTCGCTGTTGGAAGGCTGTCCAATCAATAAATCTCTTCCTCTAGGTGCATCTTGGTATTGTTCAGGCATAACATTCATCTGCAACCGTGAAGAGGATAATCCACCAGATATTCTAAGATTTAAATCCACCCCAAGGTCCTCTACCTGCTCCTTCTCCATCCCATCCACAGCAATCCATCCACTGATGCCACTTGCCGCACTTACTACACATGTTAATGCCATCTTCTTGATAGTTTCAGGAACATCGCTGATATTGTGAGCAAAAGAAGCAGGACATACAACAATGAGGAAGTCCCAGATTCTCACTGTGGCTCCACATAAGCTGCAATCCAACAAAGGTGACCTGGACACGGCTTTTGACTCGGGAGCCATAACTTTATCTACGCCACAATCCTTTTGGTTGAAAGCAGACAATTTCATGACCATGATTTTTTGAAGGACCAATCGAGCATCCATTTCTGGCTGATTGAGCAGAATGCTCTTCACAGTCCTGAATATTTGGAAGCCACCTTGGTTCCCATCCACACAGGCTTACCAGCTTTTGAGCCTATAATTTGGGTGAAGTTTTTAATCATGAAATTAATATCCAATCAGTCTAGCAACAAGTAAAAAAATGTTAAAAATCACATGTGTATACGTGAGAGTATATGAAGAAGATATCATCTCTGGCACTTTCAGTCCCTGATATAATCTCCAGCTTAAAGCCTAATTCCTTGCCTGCAAACTGAGAGAGAGATAAAAGCCGGTCAATTTCAGGACCCGAGATATTTGCATTTGCTCAATTGCCGATGCAGCCGCAATGGGCAGGGAAGGGGAACTGCAGCATTCCATCACAACGATCCTTATAACCACCAATCAATGCTGATGGTGGAGTAGGAGGGAACTGAATCAAGCTTTCTGCACAGATGTTTCCTACCCACGGACAGCTACCTTTATGCCTGCCATCGAGTTTCTTGGTGAAGTCTTCCCAGCGTTATCAGCTATAAAAGACAATCAATACATGAGAATGAAAGCTATTAAGCAAATAAGCACGACAAGTAAGGAATATAAAGCATTAAGTGCAAAAAAAAGATCATGTACCATGAAAGGAAAAAATAAATGAGAACGTTACATGTATACGATCTTACCTCTGTACTTCTCTGTTATATTTTTAGATTATTAGAAGCAATGAAATACGCTTTACAATATCCAGGGAACATGATAAACTTGATAACACCAAATTAAAGAGCTGCCAATTGGCTGATGCCATAATTAGATGACACACATATAATCTTCAAGATCATTATACAACGCTATTGACTTAACTTCAGTATTAAACATAATCAAAGAAATAATGATATAAGAAAGACATTTTTTGAGTTTTGTTGGCTTGGCTAACTTTCTCTTCAATAAATGAGTAAAAAAAATAGGGAACATCTAATCATCATTTCAACATCAAGTGGCTATTGAGGATAAGTATCTCTTGGCAGCTCTTTAAAGTTTAAAACACAAACAGAAAAATGGTAAGATTTCAGCAGAAATGAATGAACCCCAAAAAAACAGTAGATAATTTCTAGCTCACAGATGGCTGCCATACGTCTTGACTCATGAGAAGTGTATTTCATTGTTACAGATTACTGATTTTGAGAGCTTCTTTGGAGGACCATAATGAGTATGAGGTTGGAAAAAGTTCTCTTCATAAAACAGAACATCACAGAACTATTTATAGTTACTCTAATAATGCTTCATGTTTCTGTAGCTTTGCTCTCTTCGTAGCTGATAGTAGAGGTTCCATCTTAATATACCTTTGATGTTATCTGTTAAGTAGATTATGGATAAAAATATTAATTGGATTTAAATTTTAGTCATAGGACTCAAAATTAGTATGATATACTCGAGAGGTTCCATCTTAATACACATTTGATGTTCCATATGAATACAGATTATATGTGTCAAAAACTCCTTGAGTTTTCTATTAAAGACTTGAGTAATTAAGTAGCATACCTAATTATGATCCTATTATACAAAACAATGACTACGATGACACAAAAAGAAAAAGTGTATTCACAAGCCACAACCTTTACAATATTGTAGTCCCTGAATATAAAGGAAGGATATCAATAGAATAGGCCTAAAAATTTGATCTATGGTTTGGAAAAATCTGTTGACATCACTTTGAATAAACTAGGTTGCACTTCTTGTGCTTGACTGACTCTTAAAGATCCTCGTAAGTATTCCAAAGAACGAAATAAGCTTTCTGAAGCATTTTTATCCAAACGAAGTATTGATTAAATTTTTTTTTTTTTTTGAAGTATTAGATTATGTTCTGAACCATAGGCAGACATAAAGAGTAAAAGAGGGACCAAGGATTAATAGAAAAAGCATGTCTTGAGAGTAAAGAAGAGGCTTCATGGCAAGCATTTGCCCACTGAAAATTAGTTGAAGTAAAGAATAGGAGAATGCTCTTTTAGGCTTTGGTCTCAGCATTGCTTAGAATTAAGCTTAGACATACTTGTATAGTCTGATTGCAACTTAATATTAAGGTTGGTAACCTTCATAAATTGTGTCATATCTATACCATATACAGTATTCAGTATTTGAGTAGCCAAAAAATATCACAAACTTATATATGCATACAATATAGTTAATCAATATTTTACAAATATATTATTTGTATCATACCTCATTACTATTCTCAAAGGGGAGTTAATAATCGGTAATTGACAACTTTGGAACATATAACAGATTCCTTTCCATAAATTCTTAATAAAATATTATTTAATCAACACTACTTTAAAGTTTTTAATTAGTGGGCACACCGTGTTGACTCATACTCGATATATACACGCAAAAGGAAACCTCTATCATCCTGCTGAAGATGTTAATAATGGCTCTACTGATCTTGAGGATGTTCAAAAGGAACTTAGAACTTAAAAATACATCACTAAATAAAAGATTCTTTCATGAAACCTCAAGAACAATCTAAAAATCTTCAGATCCTTGAAGCCTATGATGCTCGGACTTGGGTCCGGATATCGGCTACGGGTACGGATTTAAGTGTCAGATCTCTTATATTCTAAAATGTAAAATACGGAGACATGGCTAAAAAGAGTCCAAATTTGAGACACGGGCACGTGGATACGTCTTTCAAACTTCAATTTTTTTACTCATCCAGGATATCATTTTGAATAAACCAAAACTAATTGTTCACAATGAATGGGTATTTAATAAGAGGTTAAGACGAATAAAATATAATTTTGAGGTTTAGTTTTCAATTATGGAAATTACTAAATATTATATAAAATAGAAAATGAGGAACTTGATTGTAATTTGGACTTAGCGGAGACTAAGTAGCACTATATGGAACCCATTTTCATTTTATACAAATAAANAATTACTAAATATTATATAAAAGAGAAAATGAGGAACTTGATTGTAATTTGGACTTAGTGAAGCTTTAAGTAGCACTATGTGGAATCCATTTTCATTTTATATAAACAAAACCCTAAACCACGGATACAGAGAGAGAAATAAGGAGAGAAAAAAAAAAGAAAATGGAAAGAAAAAAGAAAGTGGAAGAAAAAGAAGGTAAAACCTAGCGCCGCCGCCTTTCTCCACCCTCTTGGCAACGGCGCTAGGTTTATAGAGAGCAATAGTGGAAAAGAAAAGGAAAAGAAAAGGAAAAGAAAAAAAAAGAAGGAAAAAAGAGAAGGGAGAAGAAACAAAAACGACGAAGTGTCCGGTTGAAACTTGGAGGATCCGACACATATTCCATACTCATATCCATGTCGTGTCGTGTCCAACACAGATACTCCAACTATTTCGAAGAGTTCGAGCATCAGAGCTTGAAGCATTTATAAATCTGAATAATGAGAACAGCAAGAGAACATAATTGCAATAATTAACAATTAACAGCCTGGTTCACCTTCTGAAGGAGTCCAGGTAGCTGATGAAATGAACTTCAGATTCACACCACAAGATTCACATTTAATTTTATTAACATCCACATTCACCCATCCTCTTGTGGCACAGGGGCACTAGCAGCCTGAATCAAACATACACACAAATTTCGTCAAGTTAGTATCTAGATGAAAAAAAGTGCTCATCTCTGAAGAAAATAAAATTACTTGCATAAGCCCCTTGAAAAAAATAAGGGAAAAAAAGTGTATATATATAAGAACAATAAAAAGTCAAGTTATTTATGTGAAGAAAATATGATAACTTTGCAATGGAAGATTGAAACTTCATCCAATGAACAAGTTCAAACCTTGGGCTTTCCAAACCAATTGGCAGGATTGAACATTGAGAGATGCCTCAGTAAATCACCTCGTTCCCGGGGTCTGCACGACGGTTGAGATGATCCAAGAGCAAAATCACCAGCACTTGTGCTCAATGAAGTCCACATGGGCAGCGACCCAATGGGAGAAAGAGAACCCCCTTTCGAGTTCTACACTTGACCAAACCAGTCTGTGCTGCCAGCATTTGTAGGAACAGCAGGAGATGATGTCCCTACAGAACTGCTTAAAAGAGCAGAGAAAAAGTACTATGTGAGTTATACAGAGAAATGATGGCAAGTATCTCTTGGTAGCTTGTAACTTTCCGTCATCTTTTAACAAGAAACCAGTTGTTAAGATTACAACTCCACTTTTCAGATTCTATGTCGTTGTAGAATTTTTCTCAACAATGACGAGGGCAAAGACACAAACAGTAAAAATGTAAATTTCTTTCCATAGGGAGATATCATATTTTTCCCTGGTACTCTTGGTTCTTTATTTCGAGTAATGGAGGTACAATTAGGCATTGATTGAACACGCAAAAAGTCAATAAAACATCACACTGCACACCAATTAGGTAATTGATTTACCTGGCAGCGGGAGTGTGGCTAGGAGGCGGAGAAGAAGATATGGGCGGCAATAACGGGTCCCCTGAAGAACTTATAAACTCGTCCTAGTCCTTCATGATTACTCCCTCCCCCCTATCTCTCTCTCTCTGTATAGCTGTATGTAAATATATTTATTTGTATCTCTCTTTCTCTCTACAGTGTCAGACCTCGGAGTCAGCTCTGTGATGTAAAGTTTCTTTCAGTGATGTATTATGAAAGAATTATTCTGCCAAGTACAGAAAAAGGAGGTGCTGCGTGTAATCTGCCAAGTGTGTGATTTTTGTGAAAATATATTTTCACAGAAATCATACCAATGAAACAAATTATCACTTGAAGATGATAAAAGAATTATCCTGCAAGTACGAGGAAAAAAAAGGACAGAAATTGTACAGGTGCAGTTGGCAGCACCTGTATTGCTGCATGAACCTGCTATATGAAGGGATGACTGAGCACACATACCTCGAGGGGCGGACATTACTTTATTCACACGGGACCCACGCGCAATTTGAGGGTCGATCATCCAAGGTGTCAACCATTTTCGGATAAAGTGGTTTTATCCTTGCTGCATTCAAGTGTCCATCTGTATGATATATGTAAAAAATATTTTTGTACCTATAGGTTATGACAGAAATTGTACGGGAGCAGTTGGCAACGCCTGTATTGCTACATTTTTTGTGTTTTTATCATCCTCATGTCATAATCTGCCAAGCGTCAATCTCTATGATATATGTGAAAATATTTTTGTACGTATAACATTTTTCATAGTGAATTATTATGCAAGTACCAAAAAAAGGGGACAGAAATTATGCATTGGCAGCACCTCTATGGCTGTTTTTTTTTTTTATCATCTTCCGGTTATAATTTGTCTCCATCTGTATGATTTCTGTAAAAATATTTCTGTACCTATAGCATTGTTGTCATTTTTAATAAGTCACACTCAGTTAATTAAAGTTTATATAAAATTAAAAGTTCAACAATTCCATCATTTATCAACTATTGCTAATGTATCACTTGATAAATCGTTTCACCTAACAATTTCTGACTCAATCCAAATCCAAGTTTCTCTAATCTGTGCACACCTAGTTTCTATTTTCTTATAAAATTTTATTGGCAAGAGCAGAATTTTTTTTTTTCTTTATTTTGCAAGAATAGAAATATTTCATCATAAACTTGTCTTTTAAGTACTTTTCGGGTGTACAGTCTAGAGGTTAGTGGTTAGATATACTCTTTCATTTTCGTTGTCCCTTTAATATAATATTAACATTTTGCAGAAATAATAAAATGATCAAGAGTTGTAAAAATTTCAAGAAACTACACTATAATTTTTTAGGTGTACTCTTGGTAATTTGTGACACTTAAAAATTGTAACCATTTGAAAATGTATAAAATGTGCGTGAGTTGTTAAAATTTCAAGAAACTTCACTCTATATTTTTAGGTGTAATCTTTGAAAATTTTGAGACTTTAAAATGGTAATGATGTGACAATGTATCAAGAATGTAAAAATTGTGAAGTAGAATTATTGGATAACGAAAATCAAAGAAAATTTTGAGGGAGAAAACGTTAGCCAGTGCCTTATCATGCAATGTCGACAGTTGACAGGCGTAGAAAGAGCCACACAAGCATAACCCAACCCAAAAGGACTTGCCAAATTCTGGATCCTCCCTCCACAGCCACACGGTTTTCTTCACCCCTTTATTGCAGGGAAACTTCAATATCCTTTCAAGAAAATACGCTTCACTCTTTAATTACTACAGGTTCATACAATTCTTTCTTTTTGTGATTTTTTTGTATCTTTTTGATTTTTTCTGAACTGGGTTTTCTCAATTGTCGAAGAATATTACTAATTTTGTCAATTCTTGGAAATAACTCACTGAGAATATAAATTGAAGGGGGTTCATAAGAGCTTCTGATTTTGATTGTAGAAAGCTGTGGTTTTTTTTTGGGGAATTCGGTTTAATGTTGAAGGATATATAAGTGTTAAGTATGGCCTCTTTAGCTTCCCCTGTAAATTTGGGAAGCGTGAGCATGATTTCTTCTGGTCATTTTAAAGGGTCTGTTTGTTTAGTTAGACCGGTGAATTTTCGTGGAAATGGGAATAATTTTAGGAGGTTTACTGGTGGAAAGAGATTGAGGTATGTGGGTGTGTGTAAATATTCTGTAACAACTAATTACATCACAGAACAAGGGACTTCGACGTCTACTGATTCTATGTGTAGAGGTAGTAAAGACAATGATACAGATACATTTCTCAAGGCGGCTCCCAAGCCGGTTTTGAAACCAGGGTCTAAGGTTGAAACTGTTCTTAATATGCCTTGGGATGAAGTGAAACTTAAAGAGGATTCAGATAATGGAAAGACGAGTGAAAGTGAGGAGGAGAGGAGTAATGTAATCAACTCAATGGGAGAAGTGTTGGAGATGGCGGGAAAGGTAGAGAAAAGTAAGGAGCTAAATGTTTCTGTAAATAAACCATCAGCAAATCAAAATGCAGGCCTAAAAAATGGTAAACCAGTTAATTCAACGGCCGATTCAAATAGCAAGTCGAAGGCTTCGAAAAGTGTCTGGCGGAAGGGGAATCCTGTGGCTACTGCACCAAAAGTTGTGAAGGAAGCCCTGAAACGGGATGCGAGAATAGATAATAGAGGGAAGGATGCATCTCATGCTATTACGCCATCCAGACCACCTCAGCCGCCACAGAAAGTTCAACCACAGTTACAAGTGAAACCCTCTGTTGCTCCACGGGTTTCTATCAAAAAACCTGTCATTTTGAAAGATATAAATGCAACTGCAAAGTCCTCCGTTGCTGATGAAACCAATTCAACTGCAGCAGCAAAAGAGCGCAAGCCAATTTTGATTGACAAGTTTGCCTCTAAGAAACCTGTGGTTGATCCTCTGATTGCTCAAGCTGTTTTAGCTCCTCCGAAACCTGGGAAGAGTCCACCCCCTGGGAAGTTCAAGGATGAGTTTCGGAAAAAGGGAGGTCCATCCGGAGGATCGCGTAGACGAATGGTTGATGATGATATCCCTGATGAAGATGCTTCTGAACTTGATGTTTCCATTCCGGGCGCAGCTACGGCGAGGAAGGGGAGAAAATGGACCAAGGCAAGCAGAAAGGCTGCTAGACTTCAGGCAGCTAAAGATGCTGCACCTGTGAAAATAGAAATTATGGAGGTTGATGAAGATGGTATGTTAACTGAGGAGTTGGCCTACAACTTGGCCATCAGTGAAGGTGAAATTCTTGGGTATTTATACTCTAAGGGAATTAAGCCTGATGGCGTGCAAAAGCTTAGCAAAGACATGGTGAAAATGATATGCAGAGAGTATGAAGTGGAAATCATTGATGCTACTCCTGTCAGAGTGGAAGAAATGGCAAAAAAGAAGGAAATGTTTGATGAAGACGACTTGGATAAATTAGAATATAGGCCTCCTGTTCTAACTATAATGGGTCACGTTGACCATGGAAAGGTCAGGTTACTCAATTTCTTCAAGCTTTAATAGATGCTTTATCGTTGCAAGCTCCAGTTAATGTGTTTTTTCTCCATATGCAGACAACACTTTTGGATTACATACGAAAGAGCAAGGTATACTGGCACCATTAACCACTTCATGTTACATTTTTTTTTTTCATTTTTTAAATAGATGGCTTATGGCATACTGGCAACATGCATTATAATTGTTATATGTTTAGGTGGCAGCATCTGAAGCAGGTGGAATTACACAAGGAATTGGGGCGTATAAAGTTCAAGTACCTATTGATGGCAAGCCACAAATATGTGTTTTCCTTGATACTCCTGGACATGAGGTAATCTTATTATTTTGCCTGTATTTCTATCTTAAGGTTTTATTACGGTACTGGACTCATTTGTTCTCTCCGTTACACGTTCATTTTAACACTCTCATGAGATCAACTCCAGGAATAACTTTGTTGCTCTTTTTAGTATCATATGTTAAGCCTTCTATCCATTTCCACAGGCTTTTGGAGCAATGAGAGCCCGCGGTGCAAGAGTCACAGACATAGCTGTCATTGTAGTAGCAGCTGATGATGGCATCCGACCACAAACAAATGAGGCCATTGCTCATGCCAAATCAGCTGGAGTGCCGATTATTGTTGCCATTAATAAGGTGTCTTTTTTATGCTCTTGGTTATTTTGCTCGTTTGATGTGTTTCCTATTGGCATTCTGAATTGTGTTAGTCTCTTTATTTTATTCCATTATTGTAGATCGATAAGGAAGGAGCTAATCCTGATCGAGTCATGCAAGATCTTTCCTCAATTGGTTTGATGCCAGAAGAATGGGGTGGTGACATCCCAATGGTTAAGGTGACAAAACTGCAACCTTGAAGTTTTATTTGCATTCTAACATTGTAACCCACGAATTCTAATTACCTAGCACATTACCAAGCATAAGTTTTTTAACGTTAATCTCCAAAATACGAGATTAAAGAAAGTTTTTAAATTAGAATTTATTTACTCAAACTATATAATCATAACATTTTTTTAACATATAAACTTAAAAAAAAAATACTAAACAAAACAATTTGGGAGGAGTTTTTTTTTTATTTTTAAAGCAAGCTGAAATAGTTTTCTACAGTTGTACAGAACAATTTGGGAGGATTTTTTTTTTTTTTAAAAAAAAAAAAAACAAGTCGAAACTGTTTTTTACAGTTGTACAGTGAGTTTGCAAAAATTCTTTGACCTAGCAAATTTTGACGAAAATTTATGAAATTTTACCGAAAGGTATAAAACTCATATAAGTACAATATATAAAAATTCGGGATCTCACCGACAACGTTTGAGACATGAAATTATTTTTCGAACAAGTTGGTTTGTGTTTCCCAAATTTGATTGTCACAGTTTATTGAAATTGCTATAATAAATTATACGGGACTCCGATTGACTTATTTTCAGTTGCATATGATAGATAACTCACAAGGGATTATTTAAAAACATGCTAAAATTCTAAATATACCAACCATAGCACAATTTTAAAATAGTGGCATAATTTTGGAATTTACTAAACCGCATGTTCAAACATTAAAACTTTCCATTTCAAAACATGAATTTAAACTACAAATATCTAGAACACCTCAATTATTATTAAACATAAAAGTAATGATCTAAAACATAAGAATTAAATTTCTCAAAAAATAACACATGCTATTAATGCCGAGCCACCGCTGGATTTTCGATTACTCTAAAATGGTTAAATAGAAGTGAGCAATTCAAAGAAATATTCAGTAGACTGCACATGCTATATGAACATTATAATCATTTAATTATGCATCCTTACATATATGCCTTCATAAATATGCAAATCGATGATCAAGCAATCTACTTAAAGTTATGATGAGCCTCTGCGACCATCAGTTTAACATATATACTTCTGATGAGCCTCTACGACCATCAGTTAAAACATGTAATCTTTCTTACATCAACATTTAAGAGAAACCTTTAAAAGCACTTCATATACTTCATGAGCAAATATAACGAATAACATGCTTAAATGAAAATGAAATTCATCTAACAACTTCACGTAGGGATCCTACCTTTATTTGCAATAATACGGTAGTGACTACGTCAACCGGTATTCCTTTCGAATCTTCAACGTGAAAATATTCTCTGCTTTTTTATTTTTTTTGTGTGGCTGCTATGCATATAATATGTCAGTGTGTGCTATGTATTTTATACATCTAGGATAACTAGTTATCTATCATCAATAGGATTTAATGAGTAATTAGGAGACTTTAGCCATGAGTTTTTAGCCATGTAACTCTCAAAGATGAGATAAGGAAGGATTTTAAATAAACAAACGGTTTCCAAGTCAATTTTTGAAATCCACACATGAATTGCTCAAAAATGATTGAATTGGTTATAATTTATTCCTATGAAAATCAATTAAAACAAATCCTAAAAGCTTTCATGCAAAGCCAAAATCAAAAGGTCAAATTTCATTTTCCTGTTACTCACACACAGAGGCTGCTAAAACTAGTCAAATGCTTTACTAACCTTAACTAAAATAGGACTTCTTTTGAACTACAATAACTTAAGCCTAACTTATTCGAAATAACTTTTTCTCGAGTCCAAAATTCTCCATTTAATATGAGCTTCGAAACAAGCCTAATATCGATATGAAATTTCTCGCTAAATTAATACTTGATTATTTGGCTGAATAAATAAAATATTTACATGAAAACTTATTTTTAAATTAATCCCTCGATATCTCAAAATTAACAAAACATTTCAAGATGAAATAGATGAAAATTTATTTTTCGGTTGTTACAAATATTGCTTTGTGTTTATTAAATTGCTGAATATTCTATAACAGATAAGTGCTCTTAAAGGGGAGAATGTAGAGGATTTGCTGGAAACCATTATGCTTGTGGCTGAGGTAGTTTTACACTCTTCTTTCAATGATAAACTGATTCTGTTTCCTAATTTCTCAGCAGTTCTAGTTATTTAGAGACTGTCATCCATTTGACTGCTTTGGTCATTTAATGATATTTTTTTAGCATTAATATGCATGTGTTGGCTTTCTTTTGACTTGAATTGGCACATCTTGCTCACCTGGACATCCCCTAAATTCTTGAGAATCAAAAAGTATTGAAGGTTTTAGCTGATGTTAGAATTTTAATTTTTTTGCTGAACTTACTTGTATGTCTTCTTGTCTATAATTTTAAATTTGGGTTTTGTGATTTTCCTTCCAAGTTGCAAGATCTGAAGGCTAATCCACATAGGAATGCTAAGGGAACAGTGATTGAAGCTGCTCTTGATAAATCGAAGGGGCCTGTAGCTACATTTATTGTTCAGAATGGCACATTGAAAAGAGGAGATGTGGTAGCTTGCGGTGGAGCATTTGGAAAGGTTGGTAGAGGAGACTTGAAATTTGTTGAACCTTTTTATGATATATAAGTTCACTGTTATGTTCATTAAAATGTGGTTGATACTGGGTGCAACATTAGTTACTTGCATCGATTAAATTTGTTATCCTATATTCAAGAACTTCATTATTTTGCCAACAATCAGGTGAGGGCTCTGTTTGATGATAAAGGGAAGCGTGTTGATGAAGCAGGACCCTCTATGCCTGTACAGGTATGTTGCTAGTTTCGTTTTTTATATTCTAATTCTTGTTTATTATTGTTACGGTGTCATGATATTTGTATCTAATTTCACTCAAGATATGCGTGCCCTTTACAATATTTGCGGTTTTTATATATGGATTTCCATATTTGAATTTGAGTTTTCCTCCTGATCTCCAAAATGACTTTTGCAATTGGAAAGATGCCATGTTTGCAATATTATTATTTTGGATCTTCTATGTTGCATATACTATTAACTCATTTATCTGTAACATATGTTAGGTTTTTTTCCCTTGTTTCCTTGTGTGGGTTTGTAAGATTAACTGCTGAAGTACAACTTGAGTAACAAATACGTGCTACTCTGCTTTTTCATTAAGAATCTTTATGTTCAAGTCGGTCGTATACTTTGATTTTGGTCATTTTCTACTCATTCAGTATCATAACTTGAAGGTGATGGCCTTCTCTTGCTAAAATTTCTGATTCTCTTGCTTATTTTATAAACTCGATATTCAGTTTCTTTGACTCTTTAACCTACTATCACATGTCCAACCTTCTCATCAGGTATAAGTTGATAATAAGAAATAACTACCCCTGAAGTTGTGTTTGGTTCAGAGGGAAAAGAAGGTAAGAGGGGTAAAGAAGAAAGTAATTTTTCTATTTGATTTTGCTTTGTCCTTTCATGTAAACCCGGAAGAAGGGAATATTTATGTACTTTCTTTTCTTTCATATACTTAATCGCTAACATGGGTTTAAGTCTTCCAAAGGGCCTTCCTTCTTACTACCAATATATGTACATCTTTTCTCAACCAACAGACCATAACCATCTAGAAATCCATCCTGTGTCATAAGTTGTAGGGGAGTATGCTTCAACCCTTGTCCAAATAAATACAATTAAGAAATGATATGTTTTAGAAGAGATTTACTCATTTCAATCAGATTTTGAATTATAATAAGTTAAATAAAATTAACAAAAATAATAATTTACTGGAATCATGGAAAAGAAACACTTTTGCTTGTGAAGTAATATCCTTTGCACAAGTTTTTAAATAGAATTTTAGAAAAACCTTTCCTTTTTTTTTTTTAACTGCAAGTGAAGGCTTTAAGCAGCTCATGACAACATAATTTGCTTGTTACATATGTGAAGAGTTAATATTAATGAATGATAAGACTGCTAGGATAATCTGGCAGGGGAAGACAAAATTGATATTATTGTGATAGCAAAAGAATTCAAATATTGTAACAATGTGAAGATGCTAGTTTTATTTAGGTTCATCAATAATTTCTAAGCCTTTCCACCTTTATTTTTATTCTTATTATTATTTTATTTTCTGCATCGACTTGGGTGTTTTTGGACTTGGATCTGCACAAATCAATCACATGAACTGATTATTTGTTGTGAAAGGAGCCTAACTTGAATTTTCTCCAAAAATCATGTAAAAGAGAGAGAATAAATTTATAATTTTACCAGATTAAATTCTACCTCTATTTTCTTATTTCATCTTTCAGAAGTGAAACCTTAAGGACAAGGTACTTGATGTTGAATTGATTATGTTTCATAGCACGTAGAAAATTCTATGACAATTGGTTGAGGCAGAAAAAATAAATAAGTATCTTGGCATTCATTCTTCTAATCAATTCAAACAATGTACTCCATTAAATTTCATTCTCATTTGATGTCTCTTTAAAGTCTCTCTCTTTCTCTTAGCCCTGATAATTGGTGGAACTTATCATATGTAGCTGTTTTTTTTTTTTTTTTTTCCAAAACTTGAATTTAAATATTTGTTGTGCACACTCAGGTCATTGGGTTGAACAATGTTCCTTTTGCTGGTGACGAATTTGAGGTAGTTGGCTCCCTTGATGTTGCTCGTGAAAAAGCAGAGTCACAGGCAGAGTATTTGAGAAATGAGCGTATAACTGCAAAAGCTGGGGATGGAAAGGTGACACTTTCCTCTTTGGCTTCTGCTGTTTCGGCAGGAAAGCTTACTGGATTAGACTTGCACCAACTCAATATTATTTTGAAGGTTGATCTTCAGGTATGCATATCAATTGTGCTCCATAACCCAAATTTTTGTTACAGTATGCCACAAAATTAGCTGTACAATGAGGATATGGTAATGGCTTAGAGTTGATTGAGTGCTGGATAAGAATACAAACTAAAATTTTGAAAATTTATTAATTGATATTACTGCATGATAATAACTTTTGATACAACTATACCAGGAAATCTGCATCTTGAATTTCCTTGTATCTCATCATAGATCATACTTGTTACTGCAATGGGCAGTTTTGTATCTTTTGCATTTCTATATTGTTACTTGGTCAAATTTTTGTGGAATTGCTATTTAAATCGAAACACTTGCAGTCTGAAATCAACTCAACTAAACTTTATCCCATATATATCTCGGTTGGCTACATGGGTCCTCTTCTACCACTCTGCTCTATCAAGATTCATATGAGCAGTTGCACCATGAAGACTCAAATATTTTGTAATTACCTTATTCTCTGTGATTTTCGGTCAGACCTTTTCTCCAGGTTTACCATGAGCTCAACTATTCTCTTGCCAGGAAAAAAATAAATAAATAAAATCCAACTGTAATTGGATGAAAAGATCAACTTGTCCTGCTACACTTGTAGTGTTTGAAATATAATTTTAATTCATTAGCTGCTATTGACTAGAACTTAAGTTTTTCTACTTGGGGAGACTCACCTTTCAGGTGTAGTTCATGTTGTTATCAGAAGTTATTGTGGAAAAATAAAATAATGGAAGTCATTATTAATATATTCAAAGCATCCCAGTTCAATATGCAAGGTTAATACCATCTGCAGTCAAGTTGTGATCTTAGATTTTGACCAGGGATCCACTGAGGCTGTCAGACAAGCTCTTCAGGTGCTTCCACAAACTAATGTGACTCTGAAGTTCCTGTTGCAAGCAACTGGGGATGTGAGCACCAGTGACGTTGATCTTGCAGTCGCAAGTCAAGCTATAATTTTTGGCTTTAATGTCAAAGCACCTGGTTCCATCAAGAGCTATGCAGATAACAAAGGCGTTGAGATCCGGTTGTACAGAGTTATATACGAACTTATTGATGATGTGAGAAAAGCAATGGAGGGACTTCTGGAGACTGTTGAGGTAAATTATATTCTTATATCCTATTTGGACTTTGCCTTTTATTTGAGTATCTTTAGTAGGAAAGATACGTCACAGTTGGAAAAACATGTGTCTGGCCTGTTTCAGGATCAAAGGACACTTTAGGTGGTTGGTCTGATTGTAGGCATGCAAGGTACTCAACCAACAATAAGTTAGTGAGCTGGTGCACAAAGTTCTCAGTTGTCAGTTAATACACATCCAACTATAACGTTTTCTATGTTTTGAAATCTCGTTGAATTTGTATAAGAAAAGAAAAAAGAAAAAAAAATGGAAATGAAAGATAGATCTTATCCTCCACCTGGGGGAGACTAAGAACCATGTTCTCATTGTCTTTTAGAAGGTTGCATTTCTAAGATGCTTAAATTATCCACTAGAATCCAGTTTCCAGATCTCTAGGGTTGCAGGCTTCATCTTGGCTTGTGAGCACTGATGTACTTCATAATATAATTGTTACTGGTAAAGTAGCACACTTTTAACTTATGTTTTTGCAGGAACAAGTGCCAATTGGTTCAGCAGAAGTAAGGGCCGTATTCAGCAGTGGCAGCGGCCGTGTTGCTGGATGCATGGTAACAGATGGAAAGATAGTGAAAGACTCTGGAATACGTGTTTTGAGAAAAGGCAAAGCGGTTCATGTTGGTGTCCTTGGTTCTTTAAGACGGGTAAAGGAGCTTGTGAAAGAGGTACCTTTAGAAGTTGAAATAACCGTGTTTTTTTTTATTTAAATGGATACTTCAATAGGAACTCATAATAATTGGTCTAGTTGTTCTTTGAAATATTATCCATGTTAGCGTAGCCTATGTTTGTCTCATGTATAAACACTCAAACCACTTTTTATCCACACGTTTCAAGGGACCACAACTACTACTCACTTGTCATCAGTAATTTCTATGTATTTATAATTTAAATAGTTTATAAACAAAACACTTTCCAAACATGTTTTTATATTTTTTGTTATAGATTTCTAAAGCACTGGGCATCAATGTTTATATTCTTCCAAATGTACAGCAACCCTGAAGTGAATTTTTTTTTTTCCCCTTTTTCTTCTGTCTTAGAAAAGTATATTATGTGAGACACAAAAGGGTCTAATCACAAATAGCATTTTTGCTCTCTTTGGGCGTTCTCTTATTTTTTCCTATTTGCTATATTTTTGGCTCCCTCCTTCCCTTGTGGACAGTATGAAGCAGTATAAATTCTATTTTAAAATTAAGTGAAGTTAGTATACATGCCTTGTGTAAAAATATTGATCCCTTGTTTGGCCCCCATTAAATTTTAATTTGTTTTTCTCCCTCCTTTTATCAACCACACATTCTATCAATAAAATAATATTACACATAAACCAAAAAATTTTCCTTACTTTTTAACCATACATTCTCCAAAATACACTATTCCAAAATCGTTTTTTTTTTTTCAAATAATGGAGCTCAAACAAGGGCTGAGAATCTCATCATTTTGCTTTCTAGATTTTGAGCAGTATGAATTAAAGTTGAACTGAGTCAGTTTAATGTGATAGTGTAATTTGATATTCAACTATATTCCACATGAGAAAGTGGCACGTAAACTCTAACTTCCTCAAATAGGAAAAGAGAAAGGAATACCAAGCTGATTATTGATGGTTTAGTCCTTCACGTAGTGCTGGCTTTGGATTACCAAGCTCGGTAAAAAGTTCATTTTTAAGAAATTACTAGAGTACATTTTTTGCTTCTGCAGACATTTAAATGCATACATTTATTTGTTTATGGAAAATTACAAGGAGTTTCTTCCTTCAACTTAAGAGGCTCCAACGGTAGAAACACTATATTTCTTCTGTCTTTAATGCTTCAAAAGTGGAATATTTCAATCTGTGTTGTGTGAAGCCATGGAAACATTGTAAATCTTTTTCTCTGTCCTTCAAGGTCGATGTTTATGCTGAGTTTTCTCGAGTATAATTTGTTCCCATTTGACAGGTGAATGCTGGACTCGAGTGTGGCATTGGAGTGGAGGAATTCAATGACTGGGAGGAGGGAGATAGCATTGAGGCCTTCAACTCTGTGCAAAAGAAACGAACGCTTGAAGAGGCATCGGCCTCAATGGCAGCTGCACTCGGAGAAGTGGGAATAGAGCTGTAGAAACATATATCAAAGCATAATCAGTCTTGAACCCAGTTGGAGGCCAGGAATTTGACTCGAGTTAACTCATCATGGCCTCGTCCTGATCCTAGTTTTGATGCTGCCGGTTAAAGATGCAGATATCTGCCCTCGACTAGATGCTGTTTGACTGTAAATATTCATATATGTTAGATTTGTGCTCCTTTTTGTAAAGTGCAACAGGTTAAAACATTCATCTATGTTCACATAATTCAATGGTGATTCTTCATGTAACAGATACAGTGGTAAGGGAAGAAAATCCCAAAAGGGCGGGGGTGGGGGGGGTGGGGGGGGCGGAAATTGGAATTTGATATTATAAATTTTTAGCGTTCAACTTCCCTTGTGCCTCTGTGTAGGATCAAATGTATTCAACTGATGAAAAGAAGCATTATATTTAAATTTAAGGTTTTTCCCAAAACAATATTTAAGTTTCTTGTACTGAGAAATACTGCAATTTGTATATTGTTTGATTATTCAGGTTTTTAGTTACTTTTATTTTTGAAAATCAAGACAAATGGGAAATTTAATGAAAATACATTCTTTCTCGTGAACTTCTTCAGTTATTTTTTCTCCCACCATTCAATCAACTCTTATATGGTACATGAGGTAACACCCAAATGATTAAATTCACAATTATACAAGACTACATTTGCTTTCACAGGAGAAATAAGTGTTGCCGCCTCTCTACTCCTACCTCTGATTATTTTGCTTGGATATCGCTCACGAATCTCAGCCATGAGACCTATCTTTTTTGAAGTCAATTTGGACCAAGAGAAACTTCTACAACAAATTCAAATTAATGCACGGGTGAAAAAGAAATTATCAGATCTCAACATTTCAAAGGTCACATGTGAAATAAATCATAAAACGAGTTTAACTAAGTGCAATAATAAATGAAATCTAATCAAACTATCATGTTTGTGGTTTGTTGCTTTTGTCATAAAAATGTGTTCTTTTTAAAAGTCCCAATTTTTTTTTTTTTTAATATTCCAAAGTCCAAACTTACCTTATTTTACAAAAGATCACAGTGAAGGTTTGTAGTTACCAATATTTCACGATCTAATGTTACTATTCTTTTTAACTCATAATTTATCATTAAAAATGTTATGAACACTTGTTATCTTGATATAAAATCACTTTCTAAGCTTAGTAAAACATATTAATAATAGACGTATAATGATTCAAAACTTCAAATAATACTAGATAAATGGTCGACTAGATAAGTGATTTAGTCGTCCATTTATAGGGCCAACATCTCTCATTTTGTACTTGTTCTTTGAAAAATCCTTTCATAAAATATTGATCCATTAGCACATATACACCGAAAAGTCACATATGATGAGAAATTAAAAATCAATATTTGAAAAGTAGATTAAAAACCCGTAATAGTTTAGAACTTGGAATAAGTTTATTTCACAATCTTGGCAAAATTTTGATAAATTTAGAAAGAATTGTTAGATATGCTTTCAAAATTACAATTTAAAATATAGTAATTTAATATTTTGTTTCTTGTTCATAGAGGCTGTCCCAAGAGAGAATAAAATAAAGCCGTTTACCCGGTTCAGAAAATTCAAATTTAAAAAAACAGGGATCGTCATCAACAAAACGAATTCAACGGCTTTCTCCTTTTGACACCCTCTCTGTAACATTAATTCCCTTTTCAGCTCTGAATATTTACTAACACTCTTTTCTTTTTCATTTCAAATCTTCAAAAAGATAATTAAAAAAAAAAACTGTTCTTTATCAATGGAAGATTTTGAATGGCATGACCCACTTCTTATAACCGACGTTTCTTTCCTACAACGGCAAGATCTAACCCATACTAACTCTCAAACTCACACTAAGTGTAAGAAAATGTATTTTAGATTTATAAGATTTTGTTTATTAGTACTTTTTTCTTTTTTTTTGCATAGATTTGTAAATGGGTTCTTTATTTTCTTGATTTTTCTTTTAATTGGCAGGCATTTTACCCACGTTGTGTAGCTCAGTAAGTTCAATCATGGAGAATTCAGTTGACCCCGGTCCAACGGAGATTGATGGTATGTAGTTACAAATTATGAATCCTGAAAATGGATATTTGTAAGTTCTAATCTTCATGAACATATGGGGTTGCTTATTTTGATGCTTTTCTGTTAGAAGTTCAAGAAAGTCCCAATTTTCTTTAATAAGATTTATAATTTGATCGAATAATTTACTTAATTTATAACTTTTCTTGATTATTTCAGGCAGGTCTGTGATAGGGTTTTCATTGGCGTCACCTGATTTGGTAATATGTATGGGTTCACCTGATGTTCCTAGTCCAAGATATGAACTTTCACCTGAATTTTTGAAGGGTGGTGATAGAATTGATGTCTCTTTAGAAAATGGAATCAAGGGATCTGAAATGAAAGAATCCCTTGAGAACCCAGCTGTAATCGAAGAAGATACATGTACAGACTCTTCATTCGAGCTTGTTACATCACCATTTGTGGAACAGAATTCGATCAAACACTGCACTCATGTTATGAGCATCAATGTTGGATCAACCGATACTATTGTGTTCCAAGGTGCAGTACAGTTTTCTGAAGATTGTTGTTTCAACGGAGGTGATATTATGAGGACTAATGATCCCATAACTGGGGATGGAGAAGGCCTTAGTCTTTACCATACTGCACGTTTTGGGAATTTTTCATATCATTTTGAGGTTCTAGAATCTGGAACTTACATGGTTGATCTGTACTTCGCCGAGATTGTGTTTAGTGATGGTCCTCTCGGAATGAGAGTTTTTGATGTTTTCTTACAGGACCAAAAGGTATGGATTCATTGGGTAACAGACAAATTCATAATTTATTGTGGTGCATAAAATGTTCAACGTGTTGAACTAGTTGAAAATTTGCAGGTTGTATCGTGCTTAGATATTTATGCTCGTGTTGGCTCAAATACACCGCTGGTGATATCTGATCTTAAAACTTGCATTAATGGAGACAATGGATTGTTTATTAGATTTGAAGGAGTAATTGGAAGCCCAATAGTTTGTGGTATTTCCATTAGGAAATTTGCTTCTGCAGGTAAACTGATAATTAAGTGTTATCTTGCAATTCAACTGCTTAAAATCTTTATGAGCTGCTGATGAATGCATATGTTTATAATCTCAGAGGCTGGAGAGGTTGAATTACTCCAAGGAATGGGATTGGCGTCCATGCCACAATGCAAGTCACCACAAGTAAATTATACTTTTTGAAACCTATTAAAATACGAGTTAAGGCTCAATATATTTACTCTCATTTTTTACTTTCTCTAAATTACACGTGTCTAGGATATTGGTTATGGTTCCATGGATGGAGAATTTCATAGGCTTCAAATGGAGCATGAATCCCAGAAGAAGGAACTTATAGAAACAAAAATGGTTTTAGAGGAGGTTAAGAGAGTGAATGAGCTCAAAAGCAAAGAATGCCAAGAAGCTTTGAAGTCTTTAAACGATCTTCGGAATGAGCTTATGCGTAAATCAATGCATGTTGGATCTCTGGGTGAGGAAGATCATTTCTAATAAAATTATAGTCTGTGTGATTAGTTTCTGTGCTGATTTTCGGTTCTTCAGCCTTTGCTATTGAGGGCCAAGTGAAAGAAAAGAGCAAATGGTTTTCATCACTGAGGGACTTGACAAGAAAACTCAAGGTGTAGTATATAGTGTTTATGAGGCATTTCGAGTCAAACAAACAGGTTTTTTACTTTTATTTATGGAAATTCTTTTATTACAGCTTCTGAAGATGGATCATATTGCGCTTTTAGAAGATGCTACATCTTTTAAGCAATGCCTGGCAGATATGGATGGTGTTAGCTCAGTCATTCAGTCCAAAAGTAATCTTTTGTATATCTTTGAGTTGGTTATCAATATAAATATTAGTTAACTTGTTTCTAATTTATATTTGTACATTTGTCGACAGTAAATGAGTACACACAATTATATGATGATGTTAAAATTAAATTCCTCGAAGGGGTCAAGGAGAGGAAAGAACTCTATAATAAGGTTCTCGAATTGAAAGGTAAGGAGATTATATTTTTGACCATCTGATATCAAGTCGGGCTTGAAATTCGACAAATGCTCACATTTGACAATGATGCCTTTTTTCAGGAAATATTAGAGTATTTTGTAGGTGTCGGCCTCTAAACCATGAAGAGATTGCTGCAGAAGCTTCGATGGCAATTGACTTTTCATCGGAAAATGATGGGGAACTCACTGTTAAATCAAATGGAATATCCAAGAAAATCTTTAAGTTTGACGCTGTCTTCGGCCCCCAAGCAGACCAGGGTAATTGCAAAGGAACGCATGTTTGTTTATTTATAATATTCCTTTTCATTCTCTAACTTGTACTTTCCCTTCATTTTTACTTGTACGAGTAGCCAATGTTTTTGAGGATACAGCCCCATTTGCAACTTCAGTTTTAGATGGATACAATGTTTGCATATTTGCTTATGGTCAGACAGGAACGGGGAAAACTTTTACAATGGAAGGAACACATAATAATCGTGGGGTTAACTATAGAACCCTTGAGGAGCTATTTCACATCGTTGAGGAGCGAAAGAAAACATTTCGATATGAAATATCTGTGAGTGTCTTGGAGGTTTATAATGAGCAGATACGAGATTTACTAGTTTCAGGGTCACAGCCTGGAGTTACTTCAAAGAGGTAGGCTGATTGATATATGGCCAATGTCAATGTCCATCCACCTTCATCTATCTATTTTTGGTACTATAAAATGCATTGATTTGCTTTTCTTAAAAAAGTCGTTCGTTGCTTAAACAATATGGCTGGATAGATTTCTTCTCTCCCATCTCTCTTATTTGTTTAGAGGCACAGATGTAGATTACTATTCAAAAGACAAGTACTTATATTAGACATTAAACTTCAAAGACACGATTTCATTTTTCTTGGTATTATTTATCTTCAAGTTAGAAAAGTTATTCTCATTAGGATTTTTATATAGAAAATAGGACTTTTATTACTGAATAATTGAAGCATTGATTTATTAGTCATTTATGTGTTGATGACAATTTTCAAAATTCTTCTCATTTTATGTATTCACTCAACACAATGGAGAACTGCTAGATTTCACCAGGTCGAGAGAAAACAATAGTATTTACCATGTTCATCTGGTAAATATGTAGACGAGTAAATTTTGTTGGTGTTCCTAGTCCGCTACCCCTGCCTAATGCTTAGAAGAGTTTTTGGGGAGTTACATTTTTTTTAAGTTATACTAATTAAACCACACTTTAACTGAATTCTTCTTTAGTTTGATCTACTACAATTCGACTATTGGCAGGCTTGAGATAAAACAGGTAGTTGAAGGTGGACATCACGTTCCTGGAATTGTTGAAGCTCATGTGACCAATGTGAATGAAGTATGGGAAGTCCTTCAGACTGGTAGTAATGGAAGGGCAGTTGGATCAACAAATGCCAATGAGCACAGTAGCAGATCGCATTGGTTTGATTTCTTTTGCACCTCGTTCCATTTCGTTGATAGTTGGCTTTTGACAAAATGCAGGTTAATGCTGAGCACTTTGTGTTTTTCAAATGCAGCATGCACTGTGTAATGGTGAAGGGAGAGAATCTAATTAATGGAGAATGCACAAGAAGCAAACTATGGCTGGTTGACCTAGCAGGAAGTGAGAGAATAGCTAAGACCGAAGTACAAGGTGAAAGGCTAAAAGAAACCCAGAATATCAATAGATCATTATCTGCACTTGGAGACGTGATATCTGCACTTGCTACTAAGAGCCCACACATTCCTTTCAGGTATAGAGAATATTCACAGATATATACAAAAATGTGTTTACTTTCTAATAACTTTATAAAAATTATGCATGTGTCAAGTCATTAATATATAATGAATCTGACACGCGTGAGGTTGACGACTAAATTCAATTAAATTAATATGCCATCTCTCTGATAGCTTATGTTTTTAGATTTGGTGATATAAGAACGCATATTAAGATGCTAGCTTCTATATGTAGCTTATGTTTTTAGATTTGGTGGTATAAGAACGCATATTAAGATTCTAGCTTCTATATGTATATATCTAAATATTCTTTCACCATTACAATGTAGGAACTCCAAGCTCACTCACTTGCTTCAAGACTCTCTAGGTACATGTATATGTATATAATTTGTTTCATCATGCCTGATTTTTTTCTTTTCCCTTTTTAACTTGGAACCGAATACATAGCCTGAAATGGAAAATAAACTTCTCAATTCCTATCTGCAGGAGGAGATTCAAAGACGTTGATGTTTGTGCAGATCAGTCCTAATGAGAATGATGTGACTGAGACTCTTTGCTCGTTAAATTTTGCAAGTAGAGTTAGAGGAATAGAGTTAGGTCCTGCAAAGAAGCAAATGGACAGCACTGAGCTCTTCAAGTACAAACAGATGGTAAGAGTAGCAAGTCTAATAAGAAAGAACACTTCTAAGCTAGAGTTTGTACCTTTATATGAGGCAAACTTATTTTCTTAAACACTAACTTCATGTTGAAGGTTGAAAAACTTAAACAAGATTTGAAGTGTAAGGATTTTCAAGTTAAGAAGATTGAGGATATTAACCATGGTCTTGAGGTAAAGATAAAGGAGAAAGATGCGAAAAATAGAAACTTGCAAGACAAGGTACGTGAAAGTTCAGTTTCTTTTTCAGTTTATTGCTGATAAACATTACAATTATGCCACTGAACAATTTTCAGATCAAAGAATTGGAAACACAACTTTTGGTAGAGAGAAAGCTAGCACAGCAGCATGTGGACTCTAGAATAGCCGAACAGCAACATCAAGAAACGAAACAGCAGGAAGAAGAGGATTATCATGAGCCTGTGAGAGCACCATTTGCAACTAAAGTGATTTGTGTTCATAAAGATCAAGTGAGCGTCCCTCGTCCATTTGCTGAGAACAACAAATTTTCAATGCGCTCCAATCTTACAGACGGACTTGCTAAGCTCAGTGATTCATCAGAGAAAGAAAATAATTCTGAGATGGCTGAACGTTTACCATTGCCAAAGCGTACAGGCAGAGCTTCTCTTTGTGCAACTGCACAGATGATTTCTGCTGCACCAGCCCAACGACGCAACTCTTTAATTCCATTACCCAGTTTACCTGGTATAGCCAAGCCTCTTCCATTCCTCCCCTTGACACCAATCCCTGCAGATACAGGAGAAGAGATCAAGGAAGTTGAAGTTACTTGTTTGCCTAAACAGGCTCCTTGCGAGAGTCCTAAAGATACTAGAATTGGAAGTAAGAAGCTGAGTAGCATATTGAGACGAAGCCTTCACAAGAAAATCCAAATAAAGTCTCCAATGCAGCCACACGCGCGAAGAATTGGAGTAAATGTCGGAATGGAGAAGGTCAGAGTTTCCATTGGAAGCCGAGGGAAAATGGGGTATAGAGCATTGCCAGGCATTGCTAGAAGAGCAGTAACAAAGGATACTCAGCAAAAGCAAAGCACCAGAGAAAAAGAAAGAGGATGGAACATTGGAACAACAACACGATGAGCCTTGATTTCTCCGGTTCTTGTATTTATTGAAGAAATAGTGCAAATTGGGAGACGGGTTCTTGTATTTGACAAATATATTTACGTTTATTCTTTCTGATGATGCTACCATCTCTTTGTGGCCTTGTATTTCTTTGAAGTAAATGTTACATTTGGTGTACATACTCACCCTGACGAGAAAATGGTATTAATGTTTGATTCTGGTACTACTCAACATAAGAAATTAAGAATCAAGATAGAGAATGTTTGGCTAAACTTAAAAGGTTTACTTATAAATAATATACATTCAGTACATATGTTAGTTTGTTAGTACGGCAAGAATTACTTCCAAAAAAGTACCGAACTTTCTTTTAAAGTAAGAAAATTTACCACATTCAATCCACCAATGCTTACAAAAATGAGGCATTCTTACAATTCAAGGGGCAGCTTAAAAACATGAGTAATGCTATGTGTACATTTATGTACACATACAATTTGACATATAGCCAAATGGCAGCCCCCTATTGGGGGGCTCCTGGCCCCAGGAGCCCCCCCAATAGGGGGCTGCCATTTGGCTATTATGTAACCCCTTATGTGTAATGCTATGTAACCATAGCATTACTCGAAAAACATTAGAGAGCAAACCAGTAACAAACTTCATTTCACATAAGTAAGCACAATTGAAATACAATAGAAGATAACTTTCAGATTTCCCATAAAAAAAATTTTTTTAACGATAATGTTACTAACTGATATGGGTACCATATGCTTGAGCATAATGACCCCCGAGCTTTCTTCTGTCCCTGAAACGCATAATTTATCCTCGAGCTCAGTCCATATTACTCGAGCAATACGTGGGTGCTCGAGCATACTTGCACCCCCATTTACATTGTAACTAATAACAATCCTCGGGTTATGTCCTCGGGATAACCTACCCCATTTCATAGGTCGGACTCCCTTCATGCAAAAGACCAATTGTACCTCCTAGGAATCCTAGATCAATTCAAACACCTCAAGTTAAGACTCCTACATCCAGAAGGAGTACGCCGCTAAGTGCCCTAGTCTAATTAGACCAACAGCAGTCAAACACCCATCTCAAAAAGAATTCCGAAAGATAAGGACACTAGACAAGTCAAGTCCTATTGGGAATACGCTACCAACCTCTATAAATTCTCAGGTACGTTTTTACATATAATTCTCAGCACATATACTTTCATAAAATCCTCTCTCTGACTTAAGCATCGGAGGGCGACGAGGACACACCTCGATGCCTTTGTTTCAGGTACCGGAAGATCTCGTTTGTGTTCATTCTCAGTCGTCAAGTTTGGAATTCGACAGGTGCGATTTTTGGTAGCATCATTGGCGCCGTCTGTGGGAAACGCTACCAAAAGCTATGGTGAATACACGTTCAAGTCTTCCTCCGGCAAGCTCATCCGCTCCAAACCAACCTCCTGCCACAGAACACCTAGTCCAT
>CAIGRP010020420.1:0-13327 GCA_903798385.1 Fraxinus cuspidata
CAATAGATTTGATGTTTTCGCAATTCGACGAGTGTATAAAATTAAGAGAAAATAGATTATAGCAAAGAGGTACAATGAACAACCACCTTTATTTTCGTGCATAAGCTTGGGTATTTATAGGAGTGGGTAATTATGTTGAATGGGCCGGAAAAAATACTTCAAAACAGAAATTTGGGTTTTTTGGATCGACTTGTCGCTCAAGCAAGAAGCTAGCGATGCACTATTGCTTGAGCGAAAGCTCAGTGACAAGTGGGCGACAGACATTCTGTCTTTGTCGCTTGAGCACCAACTGGACGAGAAGCTAGCGAAAATGCAGCGCCGTATTTTTCCTCTTTTCATGATCGAACTCTAGACCTCATAACCTAATTTATACAAATTGCACTTTAGGTCTTTGACTTTGACAACACGTTACAGAGAATTGCCAACACTAAAACCTAACACTTGTGAATATGGCATTATTCTTTGATCCCTTTAGGACCTTTCTACTCTATGGGCCAAACCTTTCTTCTCAAGTATAGAAAATTGAGATTCACTGTGTTTGATATAAGCATTTATGCCATGCGTAAACCTTTTCTAGATGAACCTGGAAATTCGTCATAAGACACCTAACCCAGATTCACTGTTGTCTGAATCCCGAGTTGAAACACTTTGCATACTCGGTACACTGGATTAAACAACACAAGTGATAAATATTGTCACGTGTTTTACTAAATCTTGTCCAGTATAGAAGAGCATATCAAACATGGCCTTTAAAGTCTTATGATAACTATTTAAAGAAGGACAATCTAAAACATTGGCATACAATGTAATGAGCTGCACATTCATGGTAGTCGATGATTAAGTTGTCAAGGATAACAGACATGCCAACCTTGAAGAGTAACAGAACATTATAAACAATGAAGGGCGTCGGATTCTCTGTTCATTTGACCTTTTAAATCATCTTTCTTTCAAGTTATATGAAAATAATAGGCAAGAACAAAGAACGAGCAGGCAAAATGTACTGTAAGAACCAAACTCCGATTAAATGAGAAAAAATAATGTTCTTCGAGTAGGATTTGTCATGAATAAGAACCCCAGACATGAAAAATTAGAATGCTACATGATACAAAATTAGTCCCATTTCAAAAAAAATCCCCCGAAGCAATTTGCTGCTGGTTATATGATGTTTCATACAAAACAATGAAGACCCCGTCCACGACTTAAAAGATTTCATCACAGCAAACTCCCGCTCTAAGAAAATTTATACATGGCTCGCTCTAAAATCCAAGAATGCACCTTTTTTCAAAAACATCTCAAGAAAATGAATGATGCAATTATTGCGGGCCATACATTTAGACATACTGAAGTCACAAATTGATCACGAAACCCTTTGCCAGAAACCAAACCTCAAACTTTCAGAAGAGGGTCCTGTATAGTTCCGCCACTTTCTCTTGAGCAATTTCCGGGCAAGAGAAATTTATATTTATGGGCATTTTCCAGAAGATATGCAGGGAGATAAACGGCCGAGTATGAATGGGGAATAGGTCCCATTTTCCCAATAATCTCCTTAAAAGTGTACTCTTCCGGCAGCATATCGAATAAATTTTCCCCCTTACAAATAACTCTCTGGACTCTTTTAGTATTCAGAAAATGAGAAAATCGAACCCTGTCAAAATGGCTATATGCTTTCATCTTGAATACGAATTCATTAATGTGTCGGAAGCAAAAGCTACAATGCCATCCTGCACCAGCCAAAATGTCATCAGACTGTCGATAATGTGCATATTTTGTCTTCCCCGATTGATATCTGTGAACAGAAGCTCTCCAGCTATTATTATCCACAAGAAACTCGAAAGAATAGAGATAGTTCTTCAGCCGAAGATGGAGGATTGGAGGTATACCATCGCACCATCTCAAAAGATTAATTGTATGTTGACTCGGTATCTCATCAACGTCCGACATTATCAACAAGTCGTCATCCTGAATTCCAGCTTGTTTGAGAAGATAATCCAAAGCCAGTCTCTGATAGGCCTCCTCAATAAATGGATTTTCTCCTCTCCTAAATCTGCCCGGAACTTGCCCATAAGTCAGTCGTGACTCGACAAATTTGAATTGATCTTGATTAGCGGAAAAGAATAAAGGCTTTGCCAGTCCAGTGAATGTCGAATTTGACTCAAGTAGTACAAATTCTGTCACACAAGGGTCCAATTCCTTCCATCGTATTTTAAGGATGTCTACTTCATTGTTGAACAGGACAACATCAAATACTCGCCTTGGATACTCACGTATACCCCAACCGTGAAGTTTACAAAGATTCTCCATCGATACATTCTCGTGATAGTAGTGAGGGATATCATGGAAGGGCTTGGGCGGTTTTTCCCATAAAGGCCGCAAGAAGGTTGTGATCTTCGGTCCATGCACATAAATAACAAAGACACACATCGGAACCAATACCAAAAGAAATAGATAGGTTTTCATATTCAATCCATGCATAATACACTTTAATCTCGACATGCTCAAGGTTCGACCTGAATCCTGCAAGTGTTAAAAATCACGTTCACTATAAACTTCATATAGCATATAAAATCAACAAGAACTACGAAATCTCCATATTTTAATGCAATAATCTCTCCATACAATCACAGTATCAAACATCTAATGGCATGTCTGTTATGAAGGATTAGATAGTATATTAAGAAAGAAAAATAAGCCAAAATCCAGTTCATTATACAATCTAATCCCCTATTCAACCACACTTTGCATATGGAAACACTTTAATTTCGCCATAACATTCATCAAAGTGTTTTAACAGACATAAAAACCAAGAGTAATACAGGTATTATTACATCATCACTACCTATGATTTCATTTGGATATTCTGAAGGAACCAATTTACGCCAAAAGTAAAAATGAAACTAGTAAAGATTGAGAAAAAACCATTTGATAAAATTTCCGAAAATTGATATGGATTAAATTCCAACAACTAATATCGATTTTTTGATGAAAAGAAAGTAGCAATCTTTTCTACAATAAAGCCTCCAAATTCAGAATTCCAAATTTGAAAATTCAATTATTTAAATTACAACAAATTAACCCACGAAAACCCCCACAATCGCTAATTCCCAAACTTGTCTCTTACTAGAAAAATTAGGAAAAATCAAAACCTTATGAACCCATTTTAATACGTGTATATATTAATTTAAATAAAAAGTGGATAAGGAACCAAAAAAATAAAAAATTTACCTTGCCATTAGCATCCCAACATATGTCGTCTGTCTTCTTAGAAGAATAACGGGATTCCGCTTCAGTCAATCTTGACTTATTCCACATATTCCCCCTCGTGATTTCAATATCAAACCCAAAAATTGCAAACCCAATAAAAATCAAACTAAACCAAAATGGAGCAAAAAAAAACACAAAAAAGAGTCAGAATGAAGTCTAAGAACTTCAAGAACCCAGTGTGTTGTAGCCTCACTGGTGAATGAGTGGCAGTTGTAAGAAATAAGAATTACAAGGAAGCCGTTTTCTCGTCTTTTACCCGTGTGGATGGAAATTACATAGATCCAGCAGCTGTTTAAATACAGCTTTTTAAAAATCCGATTTAAAGTTTATTTATTAAAAAATCAGGTAGTAATTTTATATTTTAATAAATATAATAATATTAAAACCCTAATTTTTAAAATTTTATCACTCCCATCTCCCAACTTGTGTGCACTCCTTTCTCTCTCTCCTCTCTCATCTTCTTCCCCTCTTCTCTCTCGTCTCTCTCTCTCTCTATCCTCTCCCTCGTCGAAGACCACAGAGCTCGTCGCTGTGAGCAGGGATCAACGGCGTCGCTGCAATCCATCGATGCGCATTATCGACGATAGGCTCGGTCTCTTCCTCTCTATGGCATGATGCGATCTGTTTATGTGGCTCGATCTCTATTTCTTTTTGTTGTTTTCTGCATCTGTCTCTCCCAAGAGCATCGTTGCCACATGGAATCGACGGCGACATAGAGATTTGCCGTCGTGTTTTGCGCAAAGCGGCAGCACTTGAAGGTTCCACTGCGCCTGGTCTTGAGACGTGGTGTTGGTTGTCGTTTTTGGTGTTGATGGAGGTGATGCCGTGGTTGTTGGTGTTGATGGAGTTGATGTTGTGGTTGTAGTGGTTTGTGACGTGGTTGTGGTGGTGGTGGTAAAATTTTAGGCCATTTGATGATGGTGTTATGGTTGTTGTGGAGGTGATTGTTAGTGGTTTGCAGATTGTGGTGTCGGTGTTGGTACGTTTCTGTGGTGTTGGTGGTGGCAGTGGTCGTGTTGTATCGGTGGTGGTGACGGTGGTGGTGTTGTGTTGTTGGTGGGGGCAGTGGTGGGATAACGTTTGTGATCAATTATTTGGTTAATTTGTGATCAAGTATTGGTGGTGGATCGTTATCGGAATCGGAATCGGGATGGGGTGTTTGGTGTATGTGACCAACTATTTGGTTTATTGTGACTAACTATTAAACCGTGATCTTAAAATTCGATAATTTGTGACTAAAAAATAATTTGAGACCAACAAATTTGAAAATATGTGACCGATAGATAAACTGTGACATATAATTTTTTTGATCTATAACTAATGAAATAAACGGCGATGTATAATTTTTTTGATTTGTGACCTATAATTATGTACATGTGACCATTAATTCTATAATTGTGCCATTAATATATTTAATTAATAAAATATATTTAATTATTTATTTATCACTGAATTTTGAAACTTTAAATCTGAAAATTAAATTGGTTAGATCATTAAATAAGTTGTGACCCTATAATTATGTGCATGTGACCCTTAATTGTATAATTGTGAATTTATTATATTGAAATAATAATTATTTTTAATTAATTAACTATAAACTGAGTTTTGCATTTTTTAAACTTAATACCTGATTTTTACAATTATGAAACTTAATGTCTGATTTGTGATCTATTCCATTTACCCGTTGTTTCAAATCCATTTATAAACCTTAGTACGTGGGAAAGTTTCATGTTTGTTGACCAAACTACCCATTTGCAATATAATTAAAATTATATAATCATGGGTATTTTTGTCACTTTGTGATATTGGGTTTTTGGGCTATTGAGCTAATTCTTGTATATGTCTATTGACTTGCTTAATACGAAATATGCATCAATAGTGTGTTCCTTTTCTTTTATAAATAAATGAATTGTTCATTAGAGTAGGTTTCTTAGGCTAAACATATAAGAGAAGATACAGTTGAACTCAATTATAATTCATCGATGAATTAGACAAGTGTTACACTCATCTAGACCTATAAATATAGATATTTAAGAGCTCTTATAATTAATTATGAATTAATATCTTGTATATTTTATATGTAAGACTTAATAATTATAAGTGAAATTAGAAGAAATGAACGAAAATGACAAAAAGGCCGATTTTCAAAGTTCGGGGACCAAAGTACAACTCTTTAATACCCGATTCGAACCACAATACGATGAATGCAAATGAAAGATAAAGAATGGAAATGGCACAAGAAAATTACTTAATTGAATAAATAATCAAATTTGGGGACGAAAATGTAGAAGAATATATAAGTTGCAATCGCGCATGTGAGGTGCTTTTTTGCCAAACCCGTGGCTGAAGCAATGCTTAGACATGCTCTTGCCATGGAATGCGTTGTGAGCTTGTGGGTTTGTTTGAGGATGTGATGAGTAGTTTCCTAATTTGATCAAAACTCTGTCTCGAAACCATTTTGGGTGTGATTTTGACCTAAAATCCGAGGTATATAAATACCAATATTCTAAAAAGCTAAGGTGTTACTAGGCGTCAAGGCCAAGCTTCGGAACCTATGCAAGGTCTAGATGCAAAAAAGTGTAAAAAAAAAAAAAAGCATTTCTTTTTTTAAAATATTATTTATATTTTTTAATAAATCTAAAAATTATTTAATAATTAAAATAATACTTACAAAATATCTAAAATTATAAAAATACTATGTTTAAAAAAAAAGAGTGCCTAGGCGAGAAAAAGCTTCATTAGGCGCCAAAAAATAAAGGCTCCTAGTCTCGAAGCAAGATGGTTTTGCCCATACGTTTAGGCGTGCTTTCTAAAACACAAATAAATACATAACATCATACATCAAATGACACCTCTCGTACATTATATATTTCATCAATTATTATAAGAAAGTGAGGCCAATTCATCAATCTTTTGAAAGAATTAAGAGGCAATTACAAAAATTTAAGCAATTGAAAATTCAACCTTAACTTTAGGGCAAAAAAAAGATAAGGCACAACTAAATATTCATCAAGAAATCATTAATGTTAGGCTAGGTTTTTATTTACTAAGACATAGATGAACTATTGTTATGAAGTTTTTAATATAAATTCAATATTTTGACACTTAATATATGTTTATTCTTGAATGATTGTTATTCTGTTTAATACTTTTCAATTATTTGACCACTAATTGATTGATTAATGAGTTTTATTGTTACTGAGAATGACAATAAGATAGATTGTACTTGTAATAATCATTGTTAGGTCGTATAGAGGTAGATATATACATTTATGCTTCACATGATTTTAACAGACGTTCTAATACTTTTAATGCATGCTTTCAGGTTTATATCTTTCATAAATATATAGGAAAGTCACATGAGATGACATATTTAATTTTACTCGAGAGAAATTTTTAATTCACTTAGGAACATTGATCATGAAGAATGCATACATATTATCATGGTATTAAATTGCATTAAAATGGAATAATAAGGGGAATTCCAAGTGTTAGTAATCATCTCACATAGTTTTTCAAAAGATCTCATAATTTGTTCAGTAGAATAATTAGTTTAATTACATAAATTGGTATAAATTCTTCATACAAAATTGGCTAGTCAATTAAACTTAATATTAATTGATCCCAAATTAAGTATAGGGTCCTCGTGGAAACAATACTTTACTTATTACTTTATTACTTATTCACGATATCGTGTACTTGGGGGAATTTCTACAATCAAGTTTTTGGTGCCGTTGTTAAGGATTATAGTATTAATTAGTTTTAGTTAGTCTTAGCTTTAATCACAATGTTATTTGTTATTGTTTTCTTTGTTTTTAAATATCTTTTAGAAAAAAATTTCATTGTTTTCTCTCATTCTTTTCAGGATTTTGCATGCAATGTTCAGACATGATGATCTTGATCCATTTGATTCTAAAATCGAATAAACACTCAAGTTGAGAAAAAAAGAACAGATAGAAGCACAACAAAAACAATGGCAGAAAACATTCAAGATTCATTGGCCATTGAGGTGAATGTAAATGTAGCACCTGCTGTTTGTGGCTACGGATAACATGAATGAAAGGTTAATCAGGGAATACATGTTTCCACTAATGGTAAAAAGCAGATTCAGTATAGCTTCATCTGCATTCGGGAAAGCTATTTTTTATAATGGAACATACGTAATAAAATAATGCTACTTGTACATAATGTTTACATAAGGATGATACGTTAAAAAAAGAACGTGGAAGAATTTTTTTTATTGAAGAAATTTTGATCTAATCATATCTCACCACATCATGTATATGTAAATCATTATATACATGTAGTAAAAGCATTTGTAATAAATAAGTTCCAGAATGCATTACAATTCTTTACGAAAGCGTCTGATAATTCAAATACTCAGATCTCGATGTTTCTAAACATGTGTGTAACAATTGAATTATCAAGAGTTTTTAGTGATGTAATTTGGTTGAAACTCTTTCCATGCACTTTGAGAGATTCGGTGAAGGAATGGTTGGATACATTACCTTACAACATCACTATTTGGGACAGTTTAAGCCAGAAATTCCGGGACAAATACTTCCCCACCAAAGAGGATTGCCAAGTTGAGGGAAGAAATATCTCGGCTTGATTCAAAGTACTATTATAAGACATGGAAAAGATATAAAGGGTTGGTCTAAATTTGTCTATAACATGGTTTGTAGAAATGGCTCCAAGCCAGTACTTTTCCATAGGGCTGAATTCGACAAGCAGAGCTAATGTTACCTCTGCCTATGATGGGTAAATTATAAAAAGGGCAGCGTATCTAGTACATCAAATCATGAAGGATCTAGTATACACTAGTGCATTGTGGCCAATAGAAAGATCGGGTGGAAAAAAAGCTCCAAGAATACATGAGGTTGACAGATTGATGAAGATTTTAGCACAGCTAGCAACACTAGATAAAAAGTTTGATGGTACTATAACTAATAAAATAGTAAATTTCATTCACGCAGTTGGACTGAGATGTAACCATTGTGAAGAAAATCATGAAAGTGTGGATTGTAATGTAGGGAGTCCATTTGCTCAATCAATTGAGAATGTAAACTACATGCAAAACTATCAGAGGGAACAGAATAATCAACATTCCAATATATACAATTCGAGCTCAAAAAATCATCAAAACTTCTCTTGGAGCAACACCCAATCTTCATAAGGTGCACCATGTAAGAATGCACCACCATGTTTTCAATAGCAAGAAAAGAAACCTTTATGGGAAGAAGTATTTGCTAAGATGGCTGAAGTATCAACTTAATTCATGTAAAAGACCAAGAAGAGTATTCAAATTCAAGCGGTTGCTATAAAAAAATTGAAAAATTGAATAGGACAAATAGCCAAGGCACTTTCAGAGAGACAGTCATGACCTTGCCAAGTGATATTGAAACAAATCCAAGACAATAGGTGATGGCAATAAGTGTTGTGGAGAATGAAATAATTGAGGATTCACTTGAGAAAGCTCCAACTCAAGTTTGGGTATACATATCTCTGGGTATACATATCTCCTATTCATTTTCCTCAAAGGCACAAAAGAAGTCCAGAAGGTGAAATGGTTCATGTAGTTACTACGTGGAGTGTAGTTCAACTTCCAGAAATAACAGCTAAGAGACATGGTATTGAATGAAAACGCACTTTCCACATATGAAGAGCACATGAATAAGTATGACCAAACAACAAAAAATAGTTCCAAATCAAAATTTAGACAATTCACAGGTTAAGACAATCGCTCATATCAAGAGATCTTATCAAAGAAAAGAAGGTTTAAAGTGTTTGAGACCATCATGCTGAATGGTAAGTGCAGTGCTATCTTGCAACATAAATTACCTTTTAAAATAAAAGATTTAGGGAGTCTCAAAATACATTGTTCAATAAGAGATCATTCTATTTTTAATACTTTTATGTGATTTTGAAGCAACTATAAATTTATTGCCTCTTTTTGTCTACAAAAAATTAAGTTTGGAAGAGCTAAAGGATGCTAAAATCCTTCCAATTGACATATTGATCAATAAAACACCCTTTAGGAGTGACTGAGATTGTGCTCATTAAAGTGGGCAAGTTCATAATTCCAAGAGACATAAATGAATTGTTGTTATGATTAAATATTTTGACGCCCAATATGTATTTATTCTTGGAAGATTATTATTTAATATTTTTCAATTACTTGATCACTGATTGAATTGATTTGTGAGTTTTATTGTTATTAAGAGAGATAATACGATAGATTGCACTTATACCAATCATTGTGAGGTCATATAGGGAATATAGATATATCTATATACTATACATGATTTCAATAGATATTCTAATATTTTTAATACATGCTTTCATATTTGTATCTTTCATCGAGATATAAGAAATTCAAATGAGATAATATATTTAATTTTACTCGAAAGAAATTATTAATTAGCTTAAGAACATTAATCAACAAGAATGAATATTAATTAATAAAAGGGATTTGAAAGCTCTCGTAATTTTTTCAATAGAATAATTAGTTCAATTAGATAAATTAGTATAAATTCTTTATACAAAATTGGCTATTGGATTAAAGTTAATATTAATTGATCCTAAATTAAATATATGGTCCTCGTAAGAACGATATTTTACTTATCACTTTATTACTTGTTCACGATATCATGTACTTGCAAAACTTCATACGATCAAGTGGCAAATTGAAGCAAACTCATAATTCATTCTATTTATATCTCTAAGCCTAAAATAACACGAGGAACAATTCTAAATAAAGCTACAATATCATATATCGTTAAAATATTTATACAAGAATAAGTTGGGTTGTATTAGATTCAACCACGAGAATTGGTAATCCCTCTCCTGTGCGAATCCGAGTCCTTTAAGCACCAAAGCTAAAAAAAATAATGTCCTTGGCTATTTTTTTTTATGGGAAGGATTTTGATTTATGATAGATTATTTGATTTACACACAATTTTTTGTTTTTTGTAAATCTTAAACCAATTTGAATCGGATTTATTTTCATGATTCAATGGAAGTAATGAATGAATTTAAAAAGAAAATAGAAATGGACAAATCCATATGTAGTTTTCACCAAATCACGCCATCGCTAAAATCATTGCTGATAACTTCCATTAAAATTTGTCAATATTGACGATAAACATGTATATGTAGGTAAATCTGTCCGTGATTACCGACGGATTATGTTTGAGTCGAAAAATTATTGTTGGAACTTTCGACTTTCGTACGTACCAAATAAAAAATGTTGTTGGTAAGCAGGTTTGCTGATGGCTACCAATGAAAATATTTATCACTAAGGTGCATAATTAAGCAGGCATTCCCATCACTAAAATTATTTATGGACTCAAAGGAATTCAATTATTATTAATTTAATGGTTCAACTGTTGGCTTTTCTGCATTTCTTGATTCATTCACTCCAATTGGACCATTACCGCTTGAAAGTTCTCTCTCTCTTTTTCTTTTTAGGAAACCTACATCTTACACCTTTGTATCTCTTCCCTTCATTAATTTCTATATGATATATGTATATGAAGAATTAAGAGGATGCATATTAATTTAATTTGCTAGTCCTTAAAATTTAACTTTAAGAAGAGATCATTGTCCTTAAAATTTAAGTTTTGAGACAAAGTGGTCCAATAATCCGCTTGTCCCTTTTTATATTCCTAGTAATCCTTTTAAAAGCTTGAGGCCAAAACAATCATTAATAAAATCAGTCATTTACATAAATGTCTTCTTTAAATTTCACTAGTCCATTTTTTCCTTAATTCTTAGCTCTTTTTTAAAAGCTTAAATTTTGACACGAGGTCGTTCAACATTTTTCTTGTATGTTTTTGTTGGCGTGAGCTGTTCTTTGAGCCATTAATGGAGAAAACCATGGGCATCACAGGAGGAAATCATGCACTCCAATCCCTCAATTATAGGGCCAACTTTAGATCAGCAATTGTAGCCTGTAATGCATGTAGTCTATATATAACCTAGATGTGTCCATATATATACAAATTTTGTAATGAATGGAAATATACAAATTTACCTAAACTTTACCTAATACCAACATAGCATCAGAGCAGAATTCAATCTTTTATCCTCCATTCAACTCAAATTCGAGAAAAGAGTACCCATATCATAGCAGAATTCAATCTCCATTCAACCAAATTTCGTAAAAACAGAACCCAGCCCCTTTTCACATGGTAGACGACTCAGGCAAGGCGCCAGTTCTCTGGAGAAGTACTACAACGAGCTCCAAGGTCTATGGCGGGAACTTGAATTCCGCTGTCCCAATCTAATGTAATGTCAACCAGATATTATACATTTCAACAATAATATTTTTTTGTATATTAACTTTGAGGTCATGTTGCATAATATGAACTTCTTTTTTATATAAATAATCAAACACTGATTTGATATTAGAAGAACAAAGTAATCATGAGACCAATAGTGAAATTGTGAATATGCAACAAAGTGTGCAGGGTAAGAAAGGACATAAAATGTCTGATGTGTGGGCTTATTTGATATAAAGAAGGATGAGACTGTAGAATGTATTTATTGTAGACAAGTATATAAGTATCAATTTAAAGGTGGGACTAGTACATTGCGAAATCATATTGAGGATTCGTGCAAGAAGTATCCATATAGATTTCAAGACAAAAAGCAAAAGACATTGAATTTCTATGGTAATTCTAAAAATGATGAGGTTTTAGAGAGTGTTGGTAGTGGTGGACAACTTGTCAAATTTATTCAGAAAATGGTGAGAGAACAGATTACTAAGTACTTTTGTTTCTCGATGAGAAGAAGAAATTGAGTAAACACCGGGTTTGTTATTGTTGGACATCTATACAAAATGTAAGTTATTTGTATTTGACTGCTCATTGGGTTGACCATGATTGGAGACTTAAAAAACGAATCATAAGTTTCATCATATTCCCCAGCCATAAGGGTGATATGGTAGGAAAGGAATTGATATCTTCTTTTCAGGATTGAGGAATTAATAAGATTTTCGGAGTAACAGTTGATAATGCCTTATCTAATGACGTAGCAATAATGAAAATGGAGAGTGGTTTTCTAGAGAATAAGAATGGTCGAGTTCTTAGGGGTGAAATACTTCACATGAGGTGTTGTGCTCACATTCTCAATCTTATATTTTGTGATGGTATAAAAGAAATTAGCAATGCTTTTTCATCTATCTGCAATGTTGTACGGTATGCTAGATCTTCCCCAACACAACTAAAAGATTTCAAGAGAGCTAGAAGGATGTAAATATTGAGTCTCGAGGTTTATTGTGTTTGGGGTGTATCAACTAGATAGAATTCCACCTACATGATGTTACATGTTGCAATAAAGTTTAAAAAAGCATTTGATAATTTGGAAAGTGATGCAAACTATACAAAGAACTTTGATGAAAAAAGATCTAATGGAAAAAATATAGATGGACCACCAACACATGCCGATTGGGACCAAGCTGAAGCATTTGTCAGATTCTTGAAGACTTTTTATGATATGACATTGAAAATTAGTGGCTCTTTATATGTAATGTCAAACACTTTCTTTCAAGAAATATGTGAAATTCATGGGAAGTTGAAAGAATTAACTAAAGAGCCAAATAGTATGATAGGATCCATGGCAATTAGCATGAGAAGAAAATATGATAAGTATTAGGGTAATCTTGAAAAGTTTAATCAATTATNAGACTTTTTATGATATGACATTGAAAATTAGTGGCTCTTTATATGTAACGCTAAATACTTTCTTTCAAGAAATATGTGAAACTCATGGAGAGTTGAAAGAATTAGCTAAAGAGCCAAATAGTATGATAGGATCCATGGCAATTAGCATGAGAAGAAAATATGATAAGTATTAGGGTAATCTTGAAAAGTTTAATCAATTATTGTTCATAGCAACAGTTCTTGACCCCAGATGCAAGTTCGAATAGCTTAAAGTTGGATTTGAACTTATTTATGATGTAGAAATTGCAAACATGTTGTTAAAGAAAGTTGAAAACACGTTTCATAGGTTATATGAATTCTATAAGGAAATGATGATTCCATCATTAGCCCCACCTAAGGAT
>CAIGRP010020421.1:0-11302 GCA_903798385.1 Fraxinus cuspidata
AATATCGTTTGTATTCTCTTTTCCTTTTACTTATCGCTTTTATTTTCGTGCTTACTATTTTGAATTAATCCATTTAGTCTTTATTTGCTTGAAATTAGATTAATTCTTCGAAAAAGTTTTAAAAACCAATTCACCCCTCCCCCCTCTTGGTTAGCTATTCTTGGGCTTTCGTGTTGGAATTGGAAAGGTCAGATTGAATGGGACAATTAGAACACTTGGCTAGGTTCGACAGTTTTTAGATTTGAAAAGGAATCTAATCTTATTGTCTATCCTTGATTCAAAAGGTTATGAGATCTTTGGTGGAGGTGGAGGTGGAGGTGGAGCATTGAATGATTGTAAGGGTGCCCGAGTTGTATTGGAAGGATAAAAAATGTCTCAAAATACATTTTGCAAGTTGTGCAGAATCTAGAAGAGTTAATCAACACATGTTCAATACCGTGGTGGACATTTAGTTTGATACAGTACCTTTAGGTTTTTGTATGAGGTCGGATTTGAAGAATACTGCTCAATTGAGTTTAGAAGATATGAATAATACCGCTTTGCCACTATCACTTGCAGTGCCATTGTATTCAATTACTAGGGATATACCAGTGGAGAAATGTATTTGAATATTGAGTTTTTTGGGTATACTTTAAGTTTAGTAGAAGGTGTACAATGTAGCAAAGGGCTTTTTGTAAAAGCATTTGGGATTAATTCTACTTCTGGGTGTGCTACAGCCTTGGTTGGAAAATTTTAAAATCTGAATTCCTTGTTGAAATAATGAAAAATTCTAATTGAAGTGCACGCCAAGACGAATTTAGTTTAGAATGCTATTGGAGTCTTATTCAAGTTGAAATTCTATATGAAATCCCTATTTGGAGTTTGGCTTGTAAAAGGACTTTGAGATAAAGAAAACAGCTTGGAGCGAAAAAAAAAAAATAGAAAGAAAGATGGGGGTAAAACGCCTAGCGCTACGACGCCGACTCCCCTGCCTGTTTTTTTGCCCCCGATTTTATGTCTTCTTCTTCATCTAGAACTCTTCACAAAAATATATATATCACATTGTATCGTCACAAAAATATATATTCAACATCTTGAGAGGTTTTGAGAATATATGATAGCTTAGTCTCTCTGATTGCTAGAACTTCAGATCAATTGTATATTTTTTCATTATTATTCATAAATCAATAAAATCTCCAAATTCCTCTACCATATTTCTTGTCTTTTATTTTTCTTTTGCTTACGATCATAAACTTCATATTTTGCCATATAACTTCAATATCTCAATCCTGAATTACAACAAGTAGATTGGAGAAATACATAATTCTTAACATGTAGCATGATAGCAATCCCGTCGGTCCTTAAAAATATCTTTGTATCATTACATTATTGCTAGCATATGCATTATATTATTGTTGCCAAGTATGCATGCCACATCATTGTTAGCATACATTATATTATTAATGTCAAGTATGTATGCCACATCATTGCTAGCATGTAATAACACAATTTTCATTACAGCCAGAACATATGCCCATTTTCTATATTTTCATTTTATTATCGACAGCATATCATCTGTTGTGATTCATGATAGGATCTCTGCGTATTCTATCTTGGAGAAGTTTAATTTAATATTATTAACGCTATTTTCATTAGTATTTTGAGGGTCAAATAGATCCCAATTTACTTTGCATATGTGCAGTGGAGTTATTATGTTATATTGCAAGTTTGTTTAGTCTATATTAAAAAGGAGATACTATCAAAATTTTGACAACTTATATGCGACATTTTTTGAGGCAATTCGTAAGTCCTCGTTTATTGAGGCTCGCATGCATATTTTATGAGATACTTAATTCTCGAAGCGATCGTAAGTCCCCACCTATTTTGGGATCGATGGATATTTTTGAGATAGTTCATAAGTCCTCGCTTATTAGAGCTATTCATATTTCTGAGGTAATTTATAAGACCTCGTCTACTTGACAATTTATATTTCGAAGGCCGACCGCTCATGAATGTACAACTCAAATTTGTGAAATATTGTTACACCTTTACATTACATGGCATGCTCAGACGGAGAATGTCCCATATATACCGACGTGTCATCGATTATTCAATTGATTTGGCATATATAATTAAACAATCTCATCTTGGGCTTGAAATTCAGTCCATTGGCCTACTAGGCCTGTATCCATTTATTTTATATATGAATCCATTTCATATAATGTATGAAATCATAAACCTAGTCAAATTCCATCTCCATCCCTTGCTCTCATATTATATTTCGTCTTATTGTTGATTTGACTGTCAGAGTGAAAACGATCGTTGGACCTTTTATTCGACCCGTGGTTTTTGCCTCCCAATAGGGTGTTCTAGTGTGCAAATGATGTCTACGTGAAGGGGAGGTGGTTGAAATTCTATTTGTGCATTTTTTTAAGGTCAACAGAGTCAATTATGCAGTGATGTGTATGCTTCCCTAGTGTCGTGAAGGAAAATGGAAACTATTGAACCTCTTTTATACAATTGAAAGGCTTGGAAGGGGTATGAGTGCGACAAATCTTCTATTTTTAAATTGAAAATTGCACTACTAGTCCTCCAACTTGATAATGTTAATAAGTTAGTCTAGAATAGTCTACACAGTGACCCCCGTAAGAAACTATGTAATCCATTTGACACTTAACAAGTCAGTTTTCTATTCAAAAAACACTCATATGCCATTATTTTTAAATAAAAAATATTAAACAAAAGAAAAAATAAACTGTTAAATGATGTCAATTTACGTGACATCAAACGATTGATGACTTAACAAGTCAATAATGCTGCCAGGTGGATACTTAATTCTATTATTTACGAAAAGGCCGGGTCAAACCAGGGGCGCCAATTGGCCCCCTCATGTTTAATTAAGGAAGGTTCTCGAGTCTATTAAAAATAAAAATAAATGGTACATCATTCTCTCTGATTATATACACATATTTTGACTCACTACATTTTTCTAAAGCTTAATTGAGAGAGCACATTTTATATACCAAAAAAACTATATGACTGAATTAGAAGCGGACTATCGACCTACTGTTTGCCTGATTCTCGGTTCTAATATCAAAAATAAAAAATCTTGATTTAATTCGAATTTTTTACTTTTTATTTTTAAAAATGACTTGCATAATGCGTCAGCTATTATACTTCTTTCATACGAAATTCATCATAATACATAAAACTCATATTCAATTTAATATGGCGTTATTTATAAACTCGGGTAAAATGATCCAATAAATTCAATAAATATAATTTTAGAATAATAAGAGGTTTGAGTTTCTTTCATCTTTTTCAAGTTAACATTTTCGATCTCTCAAAGTATAAAGAAAATAAAGTAATATTGAAATATGTTCTTAAAGAATTCATTCAAATGAACGGTTAAGTCTTTTATGTAAATTGTGAGTTTAGTTAAACTTGAAAATGCCAATCATTGTCAATCATAGAAGATCTTGTACAGAGAGTATTCTAGGGAAGGTGCCTCATACGCCTAGAAGCTATTCACCTAAGATTGGTGATGTAGTGCATCGCATCATTTCACTTCGTCCATGGAGGGATTGGCCTCTATATGGAGTTTGATGTAATGAATCACTTCGTCTACTAACGAGTCTCAGATAGGCCAGGTAGAAAAGTGACGTGAAGCGTGGTGGCCTAAGTTTGCTTATTGTGGCTGCCACATGGTCATTCTTGGAGCCTTGTTAAATGAGTCGTAACAATAGTCTCCAACTCCTTGTATGAATATTCATACAATGCGTGAACTTTTTAGGTTTGACATTAGAGAGGTGATGCTTTGGCGTGGAGTACTTGTGTTGGTTGAAGTTGTGTTGTTGGGGGTGGCCCCTTGATTGTGGAGAGATAACGTCAAACAATATTACCACAAGTCGAAGTATGAATTTTCATATAATGCGTGGACTTACCCTATTGGTGATGTACGAATGCCTTTTGAGGCAATCCGTGCAAATGTAAGTGATGTAGAGATGAATGTTAATTTTTAACTATGATAAAAGAAAAAAATTATAATTTTGGAAATGAAGAAGCATGACCATAATAGTAATTAACGAAATATTTTAGGGAATTTTCTGCATATATAACATTTATGTTCGATTCCTTACGTAAATGAAAACATATTTGAAAAATATGATGACAAAATTCAGACCCAACTACACCTAAAAGTGTATAATACGGAATTAAACTAATTAAAAGCAACAAGTTACATATTAGTTATCTTTAGATGATTAAGGTAATTAATTCAATTAATTCCTATGTTTAAACAATCATAATCATTCAGATCAAAGTAGTAAATATTTAAATAACACCAAATATGATGACGGAGGAAAAATCCTTGAAGAACTTTTCACAAAAGAATCAAAAACCTCGGGGAAAACTTGCTAGTTAAACCCACTAGAAAATTTAACTTACGATTAGTTCACACACTCTTAAACCTTATATTACTTTGGCCACTAACTTGTAAATTATCAAGAAACTTCTTTGGTTGTGCGACTCGCATTTTTCTCTCCTCGTATACCAATAAGAACGAATTTCGTTTTTCACTAGAACCCCGTTCTATAGTGCTGGAACTCCAAACATCTCTTCCTAAACTTCATAACTATGAAGGCTTATTGTAGAAGGTAGGATATCTTCTTTTGGTGTTTTATCAAAGACTTTTTTGTGTTTTGATTTGTAGGCTGATGCAAGAGATATTGAAATATGTGTTTGGATTTCAAGGAATTATTGCTTGACTTATAACAAGGCTCTACCAATGATGAAACAATCTTTGTGAATTTATGATGCAATGATCTTGGAGTTGAATCAACAAATTCAAGGAATGTGTTTATGATCTTCAATAATAAGATCTCTAAGGCAAAATAATGATTGAACACACCTTGGGATGTTGTATGACTTGTATATTTAAAATGGACAGTTTTTTAGGTTGAAAGGGATTGAAAAATAGCTGTTTTACGCAAACTAGGATTTCTGTTCGTTGCACAGTTGCTCGAGTGCTTAGAGGGCGGTCAACAAGCTTCGACTAAGCAACCCTCAATATATTCATCATATCTTTCTCCTTCGATCTCGGATTTATGTGATTCAAAATATGTTGGAAAGCTAAATCAAATCGCTACAATTCTTCTAGAAATAACATGTTTCAAATTCGATTTTTTCCTTTGTGAAGAACACGTCACAACTTGTGATTGAAAATTTGGATCATGACTTGTGCGGCACTTTGATACTCCTTTGACTTCAAATTGTATTATATTGATCATATGTGATCTTGGATATTTTTGAAAATTTTCACTCCTTCAAAACATATAATACCAACCTATTGAATTTCACAGTTTAATTACAACTCTATTATTTATTAATTGTCCAAGTAATAGCCAATCACAAATAGAGACCTAACAAACTCCCCATTTCGAATTCCGTGACAAAATTGTTTATTTCTAAGTCAAAATAAAAAACAACTTAACAATACCCAAAGACTCAATTCTTAAACTTTAACTTAAATCAAGTCGTACATATTTTCTAAAACACATGAAAACAACACCACCATGTGAAAAACAAAATGAAACTTATAATAAAGCATATACCTAAATTAGATAAATAACTCAAGCAAAATATGATAACACCGATGCATGTTGTACTATGAATATCAAATAACTTAGAATATAAACATGACAAGATTAGATGTATAACTGGACTAACAACACAAAATAATGATATTGATGTTATACAAAATGTGTAACATAATATCAATAAGTAAAATATTGAATCATGCTAGTCAGATTATTAATCAATCAAGGAATTATTATGACTCATCCTAACTCAAATATTGAATTCAAAATTTCAATAAAATGCAAAGATATGTGACCCATTTTTATTGGACTTATTATTTATTAACGATTAAACACGATGACGAAGTTTGAAAGGATAATATCTCTACAATACTTACAAGTTTTAATGGTACTTTTGTAATTTTCTTATAATAGTGAAGTACATCGAGAATTTACAATTTACACAAAGATAATTATATTCTCATAAAGAGTTTTTGTTTACTACACCACATTTTTATTTCAATTAAAGTCCTCTGACTTTGCTCTATTTTGCACTTATGTTCCCAATTTTTCCAAGCATTCCTATCTTTAACCTTCAATTAATTTGTATCTTTTTATGATGATTTGTTCAATTATTCTGTTAACATTCTTCGATATGAAGGACATATGTTTTCAAACTTTGTATTTGTTTTTTGATCATGTTTAAAAACCGTAGGGACATATAAGTTTTTTTATGTCCTCCTAACAGATTTTTTAGGGGAAAAATTTCGTCAAAGGCAATATGCGCTAATTAATAGAATGTTAATGATACGAATGTGATAAAAAACTTGGAGGAAGTAAGTGAAAAATGAGCAAAGATTGTTAATAAAAATTGTGGTATCAATATAATGACCCTTGCACAATTAAGGTCTACCCTATCAAGTTTTTAGGTCTGGTTGGTGCTTAGGTTCTTATTTTTCGATATCACTATTCAATAACAGTATTAAATTTAATAATGTTGCCAGGTGGCTACTTAATTCCATTATTTTAGGAAGATATTTTGACGTCTTCAAACAAGTGACCTAACACTTACTTTGTTTGTATCTAGAACATGTTATGGTGAAAGTTAGTAGCTAAATTTTCACATGGTTCTCAATTATCGAAGCACGACGTGTAAATCCAGCATTGACATTTAGCCCATGCTTGATTTGGATACAAACAAAATTTTTAATTGATTTTGATAAAAGTTATGAAATGCATGATTAAAAAATTGATGAAAGTTATGTGTTCAATGAAAAATGTAGTTTGAAAATAAATTTGAAAAAATAAATAAATTTTAAGAAATGGGGACCAAATACGGGTTTAATGATGTCCTTAAGTTAGAAATAAGTCCAAAGTGGGAAGAACCATACATAGTAGTCAAAGTGGTTGGATCAGGAACATGTAAGCTCACAAGAGAACTTGGAACATCATGCACTTGAGAAAATATCATTAATAAAATGCGAACTGAATAAAGTTGATTGATTATTTATCGTGCGAATTCAACAAAGTTGATTGATTATTTGAATTCTTGCTGCGAGAACTCAACAAAGTTGATTTATTATTTAAAATTCTCTATCGAACCAAGTATGAAAAATAGACATTTCTAAAGGCAAATATATTTGTGAACTAAGACTATCATATGCAAAGATAATCTAACTAGAAGGCATATTCTGCGAACTAATCTACTTGACACATTTATTGTTCCTAACCGCAAAGGGCGCTTGAATCAGAAGATGAATCGAAAGCGTTTTGGTGGAATCAAGTTTGGAAAAGTGGAACGTGACTGCTTGATAGCTCATGGTGCAGCAGCTAGTCAGGAAGTGGAAAAGTGATGTTCGGCCGCAACATAGTAGAAGAAAGAAGACTAATCCCTATGTCTCGTTCAATTATATGAGATGCTAACATAAAAATTAAGAAAGATTCATCAGGAAAATATAGTGAAATCAATAACTTCGATGAAAAATCATTAACAATGTTTAAAATGATTCTTGAAGAAAGAAAATATCCTTTCCTAGAATAATCAACCAAGGAAATATCAGAACACGTTTCTTATAGTAAAGAAGAATATAAACAATTGATAACATGATGTACATATATAATTCAAGAACACATCCCAGCCACTGAATCCCAATAGACTTGCAATAGATCATAATAATGCAATCTCAGTCCTCGAATACGAAACTGTATACAAGTAAACAATCATGAGAAAGCGTAAATGACACATGCATTGAATGGAGCAAGTCAAAAAGATGCTTTCCCTAATTAAACATGAATCACCATTAAAGATTAAGAACGTTCCATCTAACCGGGCATTCATTATTGTTAAATAAAAATAGAAAGGAACGAGACTTCACGTTCACAGTCCAAATATGAATAATTATGCTCGAACTTAGGGGACTATTTGCTTGATCAAGAAATTTATCCTACAAAGCTCGTGCCCTTTAGGCAAAGTTAAAAGGTATGTAAGTGACAAAAACACAGAAGGCTCTCAAAAGGGAAGTGTGAACCACCCTCCTTCCAGGTTAAGAGAAAAAAAAAAAAAAACCACAATTGAAAAGCTTGAGTGCAAGCATTTAAAACTTCCAAATAGACACGCAAGATAATGAATAAAATGTGAATGTGTAATAAAATCAATAACAAGCCAACCGATGAAAGATTGCCACTTGTTATTTTTCCTCTTGTTCCAGTTTTAGCATCTAAACCAAAGAGTTCGGGAGGAGAAAATCCTAGCTAGGTGAAAGAAATTTGTTTATCATAATTTTACCATCAACATTTAAAAATGATGTTGTCCATTTGACCCAGATGACTATAAAAATTTTCGATTGAAAAGACGTTGAATAGTTATTTTCAACTAAAAATAAACAAAAAATAAAAAGAGAAATCTATGAAATCCCCCTTATTTGAAGCCGCTGTTGCTGCCTATGAAAGCCTTCAACTGGTTGAACTATTTCATGTTGTTGAAGAGAATGTAGTTTCATGGTGCGAAGGACATGTACATCTGAATTTGGTAGGACCCAATGTATACACAAATCTCCGATCCTAGTCTATCCACGCATACATTACATGCACACTCGGCAAGCGTCAGAGGCTTCTATAAATGAAGGCTGGGAAGGAGAGTGAGAGGGGTGGCCATGACTTTAAAATCAATAAATAAACATTTAATTTGGCGTGGGAAAAATGCAAAGGAGAAGAAATACGGGAGTGAAGTATAGATTTTTAAAATCACAATAATCAATTTATGATTATCTTCAAATGTTACCAAGTGCGTGTATTTATGGGCAAATGATTGAATCTAAAGTATTTCGAAAGCTTGACACGTAACCTAATCTCAACGGCACACAAGTCAAGCGCAAAAATATTACATCCTAGCCATAATAAGCCTGAGACGTACCACACATTGTCGTACGCAGGAGAGGAGATTTGACTTTCAGTCGCAAAGTCTTGCAGAAATGTTACATCAATAAAATCACATTTGAATCAAAGTGTCAATGGCGTCTCGCATAATTTTTGGACTTCGGACCTTAAACTATATCCCTCTCCAAAAGCCAATCAATTGTGGCAAAGGTTTGGGAGGAGAAGTGACAAGTCTACATAAAGTTATGTCGCCTCAAAAGTTATTTAAAACGGGGGTTGGGATATGCTCTAAATGCCTTGAAATTGAAGGTTGTTGAGGAGATGGTAGATGATATCACCGTCTATCATTTAAAAGTGGAAGAGGCACAATTGTGTTGCTATCGGACTTGGAGAATATGAGCTTAAGTGACATTTTTGCTTTGATGGTTGTCACGTGGTCTGCCATGGGCATATGCATTACAGTAATGATCGACTGAGCTGCTTAGCTCCAGTGTCAAGTGTTGAGGGGAATTTACAAGGATGAAGATGACAAGAACTCTTCTTCTTCTTTTTGCTTTTCTTTTATCCCTATTCCTACTTTATTTTAACTTTTTGTATTTTCTTATCTAAAATGAGTTAATTGTCCCAATAATCACTGAAATTTTGTCCTTGTCTTCAATTGCTTATTGAAGTTTAAAATGTCGTGTTTTGGCTGCTAAATTTATCTAAATGTTGGACGTTAGTAATATCCATTTCAAATTTTGGACAGAAATGGTGACATGACTAATAGAATGTACATGTGACGACTTGTTATTGCTGTACCACGTAAGAAGCGTATGTTTGGCTTGTTTTATGTTTGTGAAAATAAAAAAATCCAGGAACAATTAGTGGCTGTTCTTTTCGTGTTTCAATTTTTCATTTTGAGTTTTCAATTCATTCTTGGGTTTTGTGTTTTGAGTGTCCATTTTGAGATTGTTGAAAATGTGTTCTTTTTGTTATTTTGAAAAATTATTTTCAAAAATAAAAAATTGGAAAACTTGTTCTCATCTTCCCCCCTCTCTCGTCTCTCTCTCTTCTTGCCCTCCTCTCTGTCGTCTCCCTCGCAAGATCGTCGGCGTCGAAGACCACGACGGAGTTGTCACGACGATCAGGGAGCGGCGCTCCTTGTGATCGCCGGCTTCTGCATCTCTCTTTTTTTTTTAATGTAGTGATTGGTTTGGGTGTGGTGGTGGTGTGCGGTGGTTGGATGTGGCATCGCTGACTTCTTCTGCAGTTGTGGCTGTGGCGGTGGTTTTGGGTAGCGACGTCACCGGCTTCTTCTACTGTTCTTCTTCTGTTGTGGTTGTGTCGTGACGTCGCCGACTTCTTCTGCTATTGTGGCTGTGGAGGTGGTTTTAGGTTGTGACATCGCCGCCTGTGGTTTTAGTGGTGCGGCGGCAGAGGTGTGGTGTAGGCGGTGATGGCGATGGTTTTGTTAGTGGCGTAACTGAAAATAGCCAAAACACGTTTTGAAAGTTTTGGCTTGGTTTTAACTAAAAACACCCAAAACGACATTTTTGACCTTTTCGATTTTCTTTGAAAATTTTAAACTCGTTTTTCGAAATTCGTTTTTGAAAATAGGTAAGTAAACGTATTTTCACTATTTTGGAAAATCGAAAACACAAAAGGGGATGAAAACGGCAAAAGAAAACATCCCTAACTCCCACTTCTTCCATCACACCCGCTCGTTCGTAAGTTCTAAAACCCCAAAGCAGACATTTGCGAACCCTAGCTTCAAAATCTCCAAATTCTTCTCCTAAACCCTACCCAGTTCATCGAAGAAGACGAATATAGGAAGATCGGCGATGTTGCACAATGGCGGGTCATATGTAGGTAAAAGTTACATAATTTTTTACTGTCATTATTACTTCGCGCACCGATTCCACCACTACTTCAGTACCCAATTCAGACGGCTCTTTCCGTACCGATTCCACCATTCGTCCGCACAGATTTCCTATCCCATTGGTGTCAATAACATCACTTTCACTGTCCTTCACTGCCTCATAAGAGTTGGATTCTAACTCCAGTACTACCTTCAAATCCGACTCAAATTTAGATTTTATTGTAGCCATTTTCAATCAAGCTCTTAAAGTTTATTTTATTTTTTATATGTTCATCATAGCTTGGAATTCATTATTTTTATTTATTGGCCTAAGCAGTGATGCCATTTTTCACTGTGATCTTGATGCTTACAGAAAGGGAAAATTACTGAGAAAAATCCCAGTTTCTTTTTTGCGCTCAAGATTCTATGGCATTTGTTGGGTTTTGATACCCAATAAATCCGGGCGATGATATTAAACCGGTTTATTAGTTTGAATTATATTTCATAGGCCTCGGCCGACGATTGAAATGTC
>CAIGRP010020426.1:0-18885 GCA_903798385.1 Fraxinus cuspidata
GGCAGCTTGGGAGGTTGTGAAAGTGGTGGTGGTGAAGAATTTATGATTTCTTTGTAATTTTTTAAAAAAATTTGAGGACTATAGTTGAAATTGTTTATTCAGCTTTTTCTTTTTGTTTTATTTGAATATGAGGGTAAAATGGTCTTTAATGAAAAAATGGACAAAAATGATCTTTTGCGCAATAAAAGTTGGAAGGTAGGGGTGAAAATGCCAAAAAATGAAAGGTATGGATGTTTTGCACAATAACATTGAAAGGTAAGGACGTTCTGTGCTATTTACCCTATTTTTATTATTTGATGAATTTTCAAATACATCGTTGAGAGTTATTCCACCACTTTGTTTTAATTAAATAGGATGGTCGATTGAGTATACTGATAGGACGGATTCAAGAATTTAGTTAGGGCTAAAACAATGATGAATCGACAATTTTGCTGGATGCCACTTGATGTATTACTTTTTTATACAGTCGAACATGTTGACGATATGTCAATAAGTCAATACTACAATAACAATTCAAAATCACAATTTCACACATTTATTTCAAGCATATAATTTGAACCAAAAATATAAACAAATTATTAATATCACAATTCCGAACTGTTCGTGGGCTGCCTTAACATTGACAAAATGGTCACTTTTTCAATTGGTCGCCTATAAAAAATTTTGTGATCGGTCCACAACGATCATTAAATTTTATTTTTTTTAAACTCTATAAATATTCCTCATCTCAATTAATTTTTAACACAAATTCTTTACAATTATCTTATATATTCTCTACAATCGAACTATTCACTCTCAAATCTCAATTCAATTTAATTCATCTATTACATTTCTCATTTTTCATTCTTCATAGTTTCTCATTTTATCTCAATTTTATAATCCATCCATTACATATTTACATTCCATCATCTATAGATTCTAAACACTACTATAATTCTATTTCATTTTCATACATTTCAATTCCATTTCATATAAATGGATATAAGTTCTTATGTTGATGGCTTGGCTTGTTTGTTGGCAACTCATCTATGACATCCACAATTTCAATTCCATGATGAATTTTTCGATCTTAACGGTGTTTCCATTCCAGATGATTTGGGCTATGACAATAATCACAACATTAGTCATCCAATTAATTTGGATGACATTGATGAAGAAGTTGCGAAACTGAAACTCAAATTCCAGATGCAAGAAGAAAGCTAAATTGTAAAAAAATTGCAAAGTGTTGGGAATACTTTAAATGGGTTTCAATGAGTCGTAGAGTCACCAGAATCCAAGAATGTAGAGTAAAGTGTAAATACTGCTACACATGATTGGTATGAGAAAAGAGAATTGGTACTATCCACCTCAACCATCACTACGTGAAATTTCCGGCCAAGCAAGACTTGTTAGCCATACATAATGTGATCCAAGAAAAGACAACAAACTTACAAAGATGATGTGATCCAAGAAAGGCAACAAACTACAAAGATCCAGCTCAATTTGAAGTGAAACCAAAGACAACATCAAGAGTTACGGAGAATCAAGGAGGCCATGGAATGAGTTGTGTACGATTCGGAGGCCAAGAGCTCTAGTGCAACAAGCCAAATAACAACTTAACGGAGGATCAAGGAGGCCATGGAATGAGTTGTCCAAGATGCGAAGGCCAAGAGCCCAAGTGCAACAAGCCAAATAACAACTTACATGTTGGATATGAAGGTGGAATCAAATTGGGTGCGTTGGATTCAAAATTTGGAATATATATGAAAAAACGAGCAGCGTGGATGAAAACGTGCATAACTTTCAACTCGGTTGTCGAATTTTTGTCCATAAGTATAATTTGGAAACGACATGAAATTCTGCACAAGGATAAAGAGGTTTTAAAATTAAAACTATGCGATCGCATAGACCAATTTAGATGCGAATTTTTCCAAATGTCACGTAAAATTTTATTATGTTAAAATTATATTATTTGTATTTTTTTAATCTTTTAGACTTTATTTCCATTTAAACTAGGGTTTAGATGGATTCCATATAAATATGACATATTATTTCATTGAAAAAAAAACACATTATTGATAATTATTTTGTAATGCAATTTTGCTTTCAATCCATTATTCTTCGTTGGACAATTTGTGAATTTATGAAGAATCATTCTTGTGGCGTTCAAATCAATAAGGTGAGATTCTCAAATATTCAATCAAAAGGGTCAACATTCGTTTTATTTTGTTAGTTATTTTGATTCGTTATTTTCAAATCAAATCCAAAACTTTGATTATTCTGACTATCTTGGGTTCGATTTCAGTCTAATCGTGGGTTTCGTAGTTCTTCGCTACGTGCAAACACAATTTTAATTTGGTACTCCTTCTCTCGATACCACTTTTAGTACATTAAGCATGTGGATATATTGAAGGAAAATTTTCGTGAAAGAATGGCGAACTTAATTGCTGGTGCTGAGTTGCTGCTAAACATAATGGACGACCAACATTTTCACTATGTTCGTGTAAGAATATCTTCAACCGACACATGTTGGGTTACGTAAAAACACTCTTCATTTCGATTGCATTAAGTATTGCGTTAGGCACAAAAATGAATTAATATATGATTTACAAAAATATGGTGGAGATATCTTTCCTTCGAATATACGACAAGCATTAATAAAATGTGTTATATAGCTTCAATTGTACGCTGCATAGACCCACTTTGAGTTTGACATAAAAGAGTAATTATTTTTAAAGTAATGAGTTTTCTCACAATGCTAGCAATGTATTTAATGCTATTATTATTATTTAAAAAAGAATATCAATGCGAATTAATAATCATGTTACTAATAAATTGTGTAGGGTTTGTAATCCTAGTTTCGGTGGTTTTCTATTTCATATTCATTGTGTGTGTCACATATTCAATTTAATTGTGTAAGACTGTATGAAGCATATTAGCGATCAAATGCGTAGTATTATGGATGCATTAGTGTATATTATTACATCACCAAATAGAAAATAAGTATTCAACGAATATTGTGCAACATTTGGTATGGAATACAAACAATTTGTAATCGACATGACATAGGTGAAAGTCGAATGACTTATTACTTAAATCATGTGAAGGATATGAAGGATTCATTACTGAATTTTATAATTCTAGTCATACAAGAATTGATGATGAGTTTGTTTTGGTTAATACTGATTGGTAATTGACTTTTAAAGTTAAAATTTACTTAACAAGTTTATGATTTTACAAATATCTTACTTGGGGTATACTATTCGACTGTTCTAAAGTTCTTGAACGTCATTTTGTTGTTGCAAGAACTTTCAATAAATATAGAAATGATCTTGATTTTATTGAAATATTATATTATACGAAACAAAATTTAGAAAATATTGGGAAGACCTACCTATGGTATTTCCTTTAGCATGAATTATGAACTCTAAGTACAATTTGAAAGGTACTAAACATACTAATAGAAAAAATCACAAATACTTTAAATTTTGATACTCCTATCAATTATTTTAATTCAGAGAAAACTTGAACTTTAATTTATGAATTATATGCACAACAATTGGGTGCAAATGTTAGTTGGACACCCTCCGCACCCCAACACTAATCTTGAAGAAGATGATAAGAAAATATTGAATTTATTTACAAAATTTAGGGATGAAAGATTTGATGTATGTTCTTCTAATATGTCTCCTACATTTAATCGAAGTACACAGATGCAGGTCCAGCCGAAATCCTTGAATCTTAAATAGATGTTTTAATCGTCAAATACTTAAGACCGTAGATCCAACTGCAATGACTTTTGATTTACTTGATTTTTGAAGACATCACGACATAGATATCCTCTTGTTTCTGCGATTGCACGTAATCTACTTACACATTTGATTAACATTGTAACATCGAAGTCTGCTTTTAGTACGTTATTCAAGTCCTGTCTAATTTTAAGAATCGGCTCAAAAAAAGACATTTTGGAAAGCTTAATGTGTATAAATGATTGACAAGATGCTCGTTATCGAATACAAAATAAGTATATGCCAAAATTATGTGTAGTTGATAAATAATATTTAATTTCGTCACCTTCATATTTCGTAATTTTATAATAATACTCTTTGTTTAAAAAAATTTGTACACAAAATAAGTTGTTTGCGTATAATTTTAACTCCATCTACTGAAACATTAAGTAGTCGATATCAAACCCAAACAAATTGAGAGTTTAAAAAAAAAAACAAAAGCTCCCTTGAGCTCACAAGCTAAAGGGCCAAGCTGAGCTTGGGCATTAAGTGACTAGCTGAGTGCTCGCCTCGTTCATTGGACAAGCTGAACTCGTGGACAATGAGCTTGAGCCAACTTTGCTCGACCAATTGCCATGCCTGATTCACTTGTGTAGGATAAGACCTTGACCAAGTCAAAAGGCCTTGAACAAAGTAGATTAAAGTGACTATAATGCGACAGTGAACCAGGCCTAAAGTTGACTCTGCTTAAGATTGGCAGAAACTATGCAGCCTTTTCTAGTTAGTGGATTCAAACAACGCATTAAGCAAATGATTACTTATAATTTATGAATTTCCTTCTTCGTATGATAACTGTACCATTTCATAGATTTTTATTTTTTTCCTTATTGAGGGAAGCGAAAAATGATTTTATTGATCATAGGAAACTACTTGTCTTTGGAAATTTATCCGTCTACCCCTTCAAAAATAAGATTGTTGGAATTTTAAAGAGCATTAAAATATTGCCTAACACGTTAACTAGTTCAAGATATCAAAGCGTGTTCGATTGTTCAACTAGGATGCAGTTTGACCTTTCAAAGCCCAATGTAAAGTCTTGTAAAAAAAAACGAGGAAAAAAAAATCAAATGAAAAAAATTAACAGAAAATTTAAAATCAACTTATAGACTTGTCAGAATTGTGCATCTCATGATGAATCTTTAGGTGAAGACAAGCCATGAAAAAATATGATGGAAATGATCAATATTGTAGTCATTTAAATTTCTCTTTATTTGAATCGATTTGAATTGAATAGGCTGGACTTGACTTACATTGTTACCTACTATGAACATATAAATATTTGATTATAATGTACATACCAAGTTAAGTCCTCGTCAAATCGCCCACTTTACATGTTACAACACCTTAACCACACCCACCCACCGGCCAGCCACACACCACAAAAAAAAAAAGAAAAAAAGAAGAAAAAGGGTGGGGGGAGATACTAGTCAAAGGCAGAGAACCGAAGATTGAGATTATAAATAGAATCAGGTGAGGTGTACAATGCCAAAGGATAAAAACATATATTGTTCACATGGACACAAATAGATCTTTCTTGGAATTGTACACAAACATCAGACTTTTAGCAATAAGATTGAGAAGAAACGAAGCAAGGAATCAGACAAAACTTCACACCTTTTTTCCCTTTATATGTAACAACAAATTATAATGCAATGAAGACATGACAAGGTAATCTTAGAATAACAAAATTCAAGTGTTTTGTAATGCTCCCGTGAAGTGAAGAAATAATTTTTGAATGATAATACTTTGCCCCCGTTTGAGTCCCATTTTTTTTCTCAAAACCCATTTCGAACTACATATTCTCCCATAAAATAATTTTACATGTAAATCAATTATTTTTTTTTATTTTTAAATCACACATTCTCAGAAAATACACTAGAATGACACAACTTTACTGAATCGTTTTGGTATATTTCTTTGGTTTTCAATGTTGGAAAAAATCTTTTTTGAAAGAGAATTTTATAGAACACAACGAGTTAAAAAATGAAGTAGCGAAAGTTTAAATGCAAAAAAAAACATTTTAATTTACTTTTGTAATGTGATTAACCAAATAAACCTTATTTAAGATTTAAATGATGCATTTATAACTATTTTTCATACTTAAAAAGTTTTTACATCAAGTGATTCAGTAAATTATCATCGCAGATAAATGTCCTTAAGTGGAGTTTTGTAGCCCATCATTTAAACAAATCGTGTATGTGTCAGGCTTTGATTGAAAAAAGTAAACCTTGCATGCATATCGAATGCCATGTTGAAGATAATATTTATGTTTNTTTGTAGCCCATCATTTAAACAAATCGTGTATGTGTCAGGCTTTGATTGAAAAAAGTAAACCTTGCATGCATATCGAATGCCATGTTGAAGATAATATTTATGTTTGGTTAAGTTTTTCCAAACTTATAATCTACATTATTTTTATTCACATATTATATAATATTCATGACTATAAAATTGATCTCATATCCACAGTGGGAATGATAAAAAAATTTCACCGTTGATAAGGCGGGGAGAACTATATGTATGTTTTTCTAAATGTATTACTATTTCAAAGAAACATAAACAAGATTCTCTTCTCATGTAGTTTTTATCCTACCAACTGTGATGAGAGATCAGATCTGTTCATAACTATTACCCACACATTCTTAAGATTGACTACTTATAAGTCAAAAAAAAAAAATTATTTACATGTAACTCTCTAATAAACGCAATATGAGTAATGACAGTGACAGTGGGTATAGGCTTTCTATTATGGCGGGGGATAATGGAATAAATGTTTGTGATTAAACTCGTCTATAACAATTCTTAATAGGTATTATGTTTATTAATTATTGGCTAGATTTTGGGTTTTGTCTTTGAGTTGATGGCTTTAGCGCTAAGTTTAATTTTCCAATGGCAACTTGAGAAGCGGGTATGAAGGGCTAAGCAGCCACCTCCTGGCCTACCCTTACTGCCCGAAGTCTAATCATCTATTGGTTGGAGTTGGAACAAAATACATTTTTCTAATAGGATTTAGACTTGAGTTACTCCCCTATTTGGTGTAGATTAAAAAAAATTTTGATAAATGTTGATGAAATATAATGTTGAAAAATTGTAAATCTTACGAAATGTGTGATTAATATTAATTATTTATTTTGACTTACGATTTCAAATGGTGACTAAAGCGTAAGTGTAATCCACCCTAAACATTCTCGTCCTCTAGCATAAATATATATATATATATATATTAGTGATAGAGCGTAAATATGTGAAGTAAGTTAAATGACTCAATTTGATCAAACATGAAAAAAAAAATCCTTAAAATGCACTGGATCAAGTTTTTGAGGGTTGCGAGTCTCGCGACCACGTCGATTGGGATAAAAAGCATTGGTACGTTAGATATATCATATTTCTAGAGATGCATACGCAAGACATGATAAATCATGGGTTATGTATTTCGATTTATAATGTTGTTACAATTAGTATGTGTTATGGTCTACAAGTTTGATTTCCCACTAGATAGTGTAAATCGAGATTGGTTATAAAAGTAATTTTGATTTTGACCCTTAAAATCGTGTGGAGACAATACCTTTTTGATCAATTTTCAAAGTAAGAATGTAGATTATGGAATTCATTAATTCAGTTGCGTGAACAATATGACATAATTGACAGGTTCAACGAGAAAAAAATTTTTGACATTATTTGAAAGGAAAAAAAAATTAAGTAAATTCTTATATATTATTGCAAGTACTACTATTAAATATAGCATACCAGATATGCCAATAATAAATAGCATAGAATAGAAAGTGACACCATTTTTCATAGCTAAGATGGGAATTAGTCGACCATCACTCAATTCCTTAGGAAATGTGGCGTAGAATAGAAGTTAGCAATTGAATTCAGATTATATGTTGCACCTCTTTTTATTTGGCGCAAGTTTTTACGATTATTCATATATTTTTTTCTCTTCATTTTATACTATAACAAATTTTAATTCATATTATATCATTTTAATATTTAATATTTAATAATTTGATTTATATTTAATTTAATTTTTTATTAAGATTAAATGTAATATTTTGTTTGTGTGGAAATTACATCTCACCCTACTTTAAAGAGACCAATATTCTAAAATCAGGGTGAATGTTTCATTATTCAAAAATTGGATAACTTTTATTTAAATATTAATTATTTAAGTAAAAACTAATAACTATATCTCGTGATTTAAGTGTTTCGAAAAAGAAAATTTATTCATTTCCGTATATTTTGAAAACCTCTACTCACATTCATTCCAAAACCTCCACCCACGTTCATTACTCACCGAATCGATATATCGCGACCCACGATACAACTCTTCATTCACCTTTGATACTTCTCCGGTGTACTCATGGCCGTTGTCGACGGTCATTGTCTCTCCAATATAAACACTAATAAATTTATATTCCTCTCTATGAAAGCAGTATATCATAATCTCAAAGACTAACGACTTGATTCAAGAGTGGAAAGCAAGGGAAGAAAGTAAACGAGGTCTCAGCTAGAAGAGGTAAAAAAATGTAGATGAAATATAAAGATTCTCCTTCTAAAAGACATAAATCCACACTATCAGTCCCAACTCAGATCGCGAAAAAGGTGATTTTTATTTTATTCATTTTGTTCTTCATTTGAAGCATATTTATGAACCACGAAATTGATGGGTAACAAGTATGGATAATGTATTTTTCATTTTGTGACATTTTGTATTCAATTTTAGACATATGAGCTGAGTCTGTAATTTTAATCGAAATGCCGAACTATAGAAAGGGATTTTTGTTGTAGTTGTTGTTGTGTAATTTTGTATTCTGATTTATGAAATATAGAAAGGGATTTGTGAATATTTGTTGTTGTTGTTTATGACCTGGCCATCCATCTGTGACCAATAGTTATGTTATTTGAGACCAATTTGCAGGTTTAGAGAGTCAGTATACCAGAAGATAATGGATTTCCTGGTAAAATTACAATTACCCCCCATGAAGGGTGTGCTTACTCAATTCAAAACGAATCTATAGGAAGCCCAACGGCTTATACTGCGGAATACATGTTTTAGCCACTTTCTGGAATGTAATGAAATTGTTGTACAATCGTAGTTGATATATTATTTCCCGTTGAGGCAGGTTCAACAATCCAATGAAAAGGTTTAATATAGTAGGGAAATTTGTTAGATTCTCACTCCCTGAGTTTTGTTTAGTGTCCGGGCTTAGATATTTTGGCAATGTCGATACAAATAAGTTGGAGAAGACTCCACCACGTTTGTAAAACAAATATTTCAGTACGTTGAAGATTGTGACACATAAAGATGCCAGGGAAGCATTTCTTGCTGCGAATGACATTCTAGATGAGGATGTTTCTATGCTTGGTGTGTTGTATTTCATTACTTCATATCTGTAACTGAGAGATTACAAGAAGGCTATTGAACACTTTTTGTTCGTACTAATTAAAGACTTTAATGCGATAGATTTGTTCCCATGGGAAAAGTCACTTTTTGACACGCTAATCAGTTCAATGAGGGAGGGGAGCAAGAAAACAACCCATTATAGATTAAGAGGTCTTCTGATAGTGTTTCAAGTATGGATTTATGAGATGATTCCCAGTCTCGATGGATATGTATCTAGAAGGATTTCAAGAGTGTACCCCCGAATAAATAATTGGATGACAAATGATCACACTTCGACTGCTAAGCTGGAAGGACCTGAATGCTTATCCAACCTGGATGTAAATATTTAAACAATATTATAATACAAATTTGCATGTCACGTGTACATATTCATAAGTCACAAATCATAATGAATAGGTCTTAAGTCATTTTCATTAAGTCACACGTGATTCGCTACAAGCACAAACACATTTATGACATGTTGCATATCATCATCTCACATCACATATGAATGCCACTGTTGATTTGAATGTATACTCAATTAGTACTACAGCTCCACATTTGAATTGATGATTGATACATTGTCGTATTTCTGACATTAGATTTTCAATATATTTGGAATGGTAGATAGAAATATGACGTCGACCCATTGGACATTGAAATGGCAATGCCATACATAACTGAAGTGCGGTATATCAAACCTATCCAACTAGACACATGGGAAAAGATAAAGAAGATACTATGGACATATCAGTTCATCGTGTTGGGACAAGTAGAAAGCCAGGTTCCTCCGGTGTAAAACCATCTACACCTATTCTTGTGATAACTGACGATAGAGTTGGACACGCTGATGTGCAAGTTGACAATGATGATTTTGTTGACCCCCGCCCAGATGGTAGGAAACATCATTCCACGGTAATTCTCCGAGTGGGGAGGGTCATTTAGGCGACGCAAGTAATCTGCCAACACCTTATTTAGCTATACCTCCATTGAATGATGTAAGTTGTTAGTTTAATGTTAGTGTTGTATATAACACCTTATCATATTCTGCTTGTTGTAACATAATACTTCATATTTTCACATTAGCTAGTAGATACATTTGCGTACACATGTCACATGTATATATTTCAGGTCACAAGTCTATTTAAAGTGATTAGATGTTATTGGTACATGCATTTAGTTTAATTTTGGACATATGTAATAGGTCAAATGTCAATATTCTCAAGTCATAATTAATAGGTCACAAGTCATATGTTATTTCAATATGATCACATGTTACTGAGTAATTGTTGTTTTCACAATCATTTTGGAACTGATTATAGGTAGTCATATGGTATAGATGGATAAGGAATTGAGAAAACAGTTTAGCGGACAAATATCTGAACTACAGTCTTAGAATCAAATGCTGAATGACAAGCTCGGTGAGATAAAGTTACTGATGTCGTCATTCAAGTCTAATCAGCATAAGAAAATGAACCTTGTTGTGCTCATGCTAGGTGAAATTTGTATGGACTTGCTCGACATCAAATCAAACATGCGATTTATGTCCTAATTTGCTACTGTCTTGATTTCTAGTTCCATGTATAAAATTGTGAAAAATATAGAGTAAAATCTGAGGCAAATAGTGTCGGAGATTCTGAACCTATAGACAAAGTAAGTAAATGATATACTATGTGACTTCCAAAATGATTCTTAGTTTACTTTGAAATTCAATTATTTATTTTACTTCTCAGGTGAAAAATGTGGGAAAAAAAGACTTTATTCGAAAGGTAAGGATAAAATGGACCCTGTCGATGAATTTTTCCCATATGGTCTTCAAACTCCATCATTCGATATAAGTATGGGATCTACGCAACAAAACATGTCAGAAGCGATGAAATCCAAAAAAGAGCAAGCACTTGTTGACTCAGTCATATCTGATGTCTTGAAAGAAACGAAATATGTTGATAATAACATAGTTACAAATAATTTTATCAGATTTTAAAACTCAAGTTTATGTCGCAGATTTCATCCAATCAATCCATACTTTTCGTATAACACGGGTCAAATGTGTTATATTTTCACAAATATTTTGATATGGTCGTAGATATATGATATAAATACAATTGTTCGAGATGTTTAACGTCAAATTATTATGCAGGAATCACATATTCCCACACCAAGTTTTGGATTGTCGGTTAAGAGGGCTCCCATACCACTAAAGCACTTTAGTCTCCATATGTTGTCAGTCTCTATATGTTGTTAATGAAGGGTAACAAACCAAGCCTCCAAGATACGTAGAACTCTTCCAACATTATAATCGAAATGCAGATGATGTTAATATTGCTGACTTTCAGAAATGGTTTCAAAGAGGATACAAACCTCAAAATAAATATGAATTATTTGCATTAATTGATATGTGGTTTGGAAATAATTCTATCCAATTAATGAATCTTTTTTTTTTCATTTGCAGGAAGAAGTTCAATGATAAAGGTGATCATATTTGTCCACTTTTTCTTGTTGGTCAGTTCTTGGTAGGAAATAAATCATAGTGGTACGAACTTTTATCTAGGGAGATGTCATTGAGTAGTTTGGCATGTTTCTAATTAGAAGTTACATATCCTAAACACGGGTCACATGACACATGCATAATTCACAAAGAAGTTTGAAAAAATGACAGATTGTGGAATCACATGCGTTGCAGATTATATGCATAGTTCACATGTTAAAACGTAAATTTCATATGCATAGGTCACAAATTCTATTCACTTGGTCACTATCAGTATACATAGGTCACAATCCATATACAAAGTGCCTTGATGCATTTACACATGGTCACAGGCCATTAAGCATAGGTTACTTATCACTTTCATTTTACATTCCACTGTTATAAATCACAGTCTATACACAGAGCATCCTAATGCATATAAACATGGTCACATACCATTATGCATAGGTCATATATCACTTGCATTTTGCATTCTACTATTTCAAAAGGTCACAGATCATATGCAGGCATCACAGGTCATATGTCTTGTCACATATTAAATATCACATGACATAGGCAGAGGTCACATACCACATGTAATTGGTCACATACCAATATGCATAGCTCACATTTCATACATAGAGTGCCATGAAGCATATTCATTAGGACATAAGTCACGCGTCACTTTCGTTTTACATTTCACTGTTATTTCGATTGAATAACTTCCTAATTGTGTATTATCCTTACATTGTGATAGCATATGGGCGTGTGCTTCTACTACATACGTCAGTTAGTAAGAAATAGAAAAAACGTCAAGTTCAATGCTACCGCGAGTGACTCGTTTTTCAGGCCAAGCTCAAGAATATATACCTCAACTTCAAGTAAGATCTAAATGTAGTTGCCAAATATTCAAAACTGATTTATGACATTACAGGTGCACTCATTCCATTGATCACCCCATAGGCTAAAGTGAACCTTGTGTTATGCTAATTCTGCCTACGAATAAAGCACATTGGATTCTTGTAGTGTTTGATATAAAGAAGCATATGTTAATTGTATTCCATTTGGCCGAAAGACATACAATGATGTCAAGGTCTGTCTTGGAATCGAATTGTTTGTCAAAATTCTCCCGCACCTCATGAAGCGTATTGGAATCTCGAAAAAAAGATTCAAATGCTCATATTTGATTATTCCATAGAGTTGAAGGTAATGCTTGCTTTCTCTCTTCCGCTACAGAAAAACGGATAGGTTTGTGACACCACTTTAAATTTAAACATACTTCATGGCATATATGTGATTAAATATGCTAAATACATGCTACATAACGATATAGGATCCAGGTCGATGAAATTTGACGCAAGTAGAGTAGGGCTGAATATATCATCATTGCTATTTAAACACAGAAAAATCAAAAAGCCCACAAAAAAGGTGTAGCAAACTGGAGGAGAGAGTATCGTCATAGAGTGTTAGTTGAAATGCATTATGAACATAAATATGAAACTGTAATAGGATACAAGCAACTACATATATTTTCTTCGGATTTTTATTAGTTTGCATTTATTCTGTTGTTTGAGTAATTAAATGAAATTGTCTTGAAATAAAATATTATATATCACAGTCCACATATTTGTCAATTGATAACATGATACATCACAAGTCACAAATTATTGTATAATGGTCAGGATCGTGAATAGGTTTTCACATGTGAGACACTACACACACATGTCAAAATAGCAAAATGTTACACAACATAGGTAACAGACTATTGAATAATGGTCACACATTAATATATGAAAGGTAAGTTTTCTTATATGCTTCTCTTATGTAATAATATGAACATTACTCATATGCAACCATCTTCATACTTACAATCATAGCCAATGTGTGTGGACACGGTAGTTGATCAACTTGAAGCATCTACATGTACAAATACGTTGTTCTTTATCAATAACGAAGGATGAACTTTCACCACCAACTGAAAACATTTCCTGACTAATAGGATAAACATGCAATTAATGATAAAAGTTATATAAACAACAAGTCACAGAAATAAAGTTCAACACATGAATGAAAATAATAGTCACAAACTTATTTTACATTGCACAAATATAAAATTAATATCCCAAGTCGTAATTCATTTATGATTTTGTTGAAATATAAATTAAATGCAAGTCACATAGAAAATGACTTGGGTCACATTTGATAAAGTTCAAGAACACAAGTACTTAATTGTCACAGATATTGTTTAGGACACAATCATAAATTTAAAACTACAATTGCTCACGTCACATATTTGACATACATTTAACAGACCATACAATCCATGTCATAAGTATGAAATTCAAATTCTGTAATTAATAAGTAGGTCACATAGAAGATGTTCAAGGTATAAAGTTTAAATCACGGCAATTGACATTACCCTCAAGTTTCTCATATTTGTGCTCATTTCCCTCAACTGCTTCTTGTACTTGCTTGACAAGGTCGTGAAAGAACCTTGCGCTGTCTCCTTATGTTTGCAAACCAAGATTGTATAGTTTGTCGCAGTGACTTCAACAAAGCTATAACAGGTTAGTTATGGCAGACTTTGTGATCGCACTAACTAAGTCCACTATATTCGATGTCAATGTGAAATACCTGTTTGCGGACATGTGAAATCGTAACCATTTCTCAGGTCCAACACCGTCCTACAAACAAAAACATGATGACACATATCATATATTTTACAACAGCGTAATAAATGTATGTATATGAATATAGATTGAAGATAGATAACCCTTATCTTCTCAATAATTGCGTATAGCTATTGCATGTTACAATCGTGTTCCAACAAGGTGTAAGCACGAACAGTTAAATTGAAAGCTTGCATTATATTGTGACCTAATTTTTCGTAACGTGATTTCAGATTTTGTAGGATATGATATGAAAAAAATCCCATGACATGTTAAATTGCATTTTTCATACTGTTATGACTATCCGATACAAAACACAACTCTTCTCTATCCCCATAGGCCTTCTTCAAGTTTTCAAAAAACCATGACCAAGAGGTGTTATTCTCATTATTCCCAATTCCGAAAGAAAGTATGAATATGTTGTTATTTGCATCTTGTGACCATAATGTCCATTTTGATACGTAACATTGACCACAACAAGTAGCCTACAATGTTCCCATTCCTGAATTGATGCACCAAGTGACATAAATATTTGAACCTATTGTGACCATTAAGCTATAGTGTTGTAATCATTCCAGGATTTGTTTGCTGCAATGTAGAAAAGAATTTTGGTATCTCACTAAATAATCGGTTAGATCACTCCTAATCATTTTTAAAGTTTCCTCCCTAGATCTCCAAGCCTTCACATAGTTCAAAGATACTCCATACGTGATGACATATCTAGTAATGAAAAATCTTGTTCATTAGATTGTACACCAATAGGTACCGTGACAGGCTGTTTGATGCTTTCTGCATCTGTGACCTCAATGTTTATTGGATATTTGGACGGGTCACGATCCATAGCCTTCAACACCAAGTATGAAAACTCGTTATTGTCACTCTTGATTATAATTGGAGGTAGATTAATATTTAATACATACTTCATTGTAACTACCACCTTGGTAGGATCCAAACCAAACTCAGTCATAACTATATCCACAAGTTTTATGTACCCACAATTACGATCGATCAATACCAACGATAGTTGTGATCCATTCAACAAACAAATGTGAATGTATCCCATTTCTGCAAAATCAGCTTAAATAATATCATTCACAAATCAAATTCTAAGTCACAACAAAGGCATGTCATAGTTTATTAGTCACATCACATATTGAATAGATGTAGGTTACATTTTCATATTAAATTACACAACGTGAACACTAATGGTCACAGAACTTTTGCACAATACATTCAATAAAATTTTATAGATAAATGTCACATATATTAATTCAGGATCACATACATCAAAATCAAGCCACATATGTATTCATTTTATAATACATAACAATATCCAATTACATAGAATCCACCCAAATAATGTGCATCAAAATACCATTTCAGTTTTTTTTTTTTTCAATGCAGGTTACATATTTCGAATTCAGACTATTTAATGAAATAAACCAGGCCACTAACTCTTGCTTATAGTCACAACACAATAACTGTTAGTCACATAAATTTTCATACAGTTCACACAATCACTTTGTTCACATACAAGTCACATAATTTACACGTTGAACATAGATATCGATACGAGGTCATATACATAATCATTTACTCATACGCCAGAGTTTTTGAATGTGATCTACGTTCATTAATTAGATAATACAGTAACATAAATTGATCAATTATTCATTAAAATTGTGACTTCAATTGTCTGATTATTGTAAATTCACGCAATACCAGTATCAATAAATTTACTGATAATTGATTAGAACATTGAAACAATACACAAACATGCGATTCATTGAATTAGAATAACATACCCGATCAATACGAAATTACTGAATTCAATGAAGATTGATGTATTAGAATCTATTTTATGAATTGTCTGATTATTCAAATATAATGTGACTGCAATCTTCAAATTATGACCTTAATTGTGCGATTAATGTCACTTCAGATAGTTCCGGCAACTGTAGACGGCCAAGTTCAGATCTCTATAGCTTTTATCGTCAGCTGGGAAAAGAATTGTATTTTAAGGAGGTGAATTTGTTATAATAGAAAGTCTGGCCGTTAATGGTAAGTTACTGCTATATATATATCTCTCTCTCTGATTTTAGAAATTTTAAACCCATTACCTTATTTTTGAAATGGCCTATAGTTATGGTCTGGGATTTGAATTTTTCCCTTTTATAAATTGTTATATCAAGTGTAATCTTTTCTAATTTATCAATAAATACGATATTTTTGTTAATATAAGATAGTTTTTAATTTAGTAAATTTAGTAAGTGATATAATTTGTGATTAAATAATTTTTAAATAAATTAATTATTGAGTAATATAAGGAAATAAATGAAACATTATTCATTTGTTGTTATATTTGATGTAATGGATTTGAGATGATTAACAAAATCGAATCATTTTGACGTGAACATTTTAATGAACTGGATTGGAGAATATATTAATATGGTCGTGCTAATCCAATTTAGGGATGACTCGTCAAGTGCCTTGTTTTCAATTTTTATTTATTTATTATTATTTAAAAAAAAAATTAAAGATTGTCCACACTGCAAACTTTAGAGCGAGCCTTGTACAACTCAACCAGATGGAGTAAATGAGCCTATGATGGCTTATGGGCTTGTCCACACTTATTAGTGAATTGCGTAAAAGTATGATATTTCAAATTCGAGTGTACTTATTTATCCCAGAACCAAAATCGAAACAAAATCTAAAGGGGGACCCAGTTTTTGTTTTTCTCAATAATGAAACACGTTACAATCTAATAATGAGTCCCTAAAAATGAAATAATAATAATAATAATAATAATAATAATTAGAGGTGGGTCAAACTTTCGAGAAACTTTTAGTTATGAATAGGTATTGGACCAATGAGCCACGTTTGGCTACAATTTCGTAACTCAATTAACACATTTAGTCTAGCGTGGGTTGAACCAATAGAAGCTACAGTATTTGTAAAAACTTAAAAACAGAAATGAAGCTCGAATTTTCCATTAATTTCATATTCTAAAATTTACAAACAATAATTCGTGTCCCTTCCATATAAAAATCATGCCTAAAAACACCTTGGAAATGAAGAATATGCAAATCCAAGTATGGACAAATCCCCCAAGTATAAAAAAATTAAAATGAACTTACAAGTCACGTCGCATGTAATGTTAGAGAGATGTTCAAACCATATCAAATCATGTCCAAATTTAAATGAAAACAGAAAAAAAGAAATATGTCATATATCTTTTGAACGTTTATTCTCGAGTGTCTAATACATTACTATGCATTAGACACTCGACACCACGAGTGTGCATGCTTCACAATAATTTAAAGCCATTTTCGACATGTCTATTTCAATATTTACAACACGAACATAAATATTCAATTATGCAAGCTTCATCAGCATAATAGCTTCCCTAGTAGAACAATCATGCCATTCGATCTATGTAAAATCCTCGAGTAAATTCCGTATGTTGTAGTCTACGATTATCGACCAAGTTGATGGTTGGCTGGTTTAGGTACGAATATTCGCTCTTCATCCACCTGCATAATTGGGAAAAAAAATATCAATAATCTACTCAATTTCCTTTTGACATTGTTGAAGTTTTGACAGTTTGGCGTATTATTGCTCATTCAAACTTTTTGATGAATGATTGGTAACTAGAATTTGAATCCATATGGACATTTTTGTTACACTCGACTCAAAAGGACAAGATAAAATATGCTTCTATTCCTTAATGCTGTTCAATTACGCTGTCAAGTGCCCGCAACATGCCCTAGACGTTTATCTTAATTTGAACATGAACTATAATTGACCGCATTGGAATTGTCACCCATAAATATTTCAACTTACCAGTCCTTGATTCCCACCCGCGTCCCTTCATTGTCAACATTTCCTTTGTTATTCTCCTTCTCATACTCATCATTCTCCTTCAAGGAGTACTCAAATTGCTGGTAATCGTGCTCCTATACACCAGAAACTTAAACCGAGTTAATCACCAACATAATAGAATTGCAATTTAGATTATGTATACAGGTCCTAGACATGAAATTAGGGTCAGCACCTATTATGCTCGCATAAATATCAATGAAAACTTAGTCATGAGTCCTGATATCATGACAAAAGGGTAACAAGTTACACAATAAGGACAAAAAATGTCATTAGAATCGCATTTTTAACTATAAAATGCCAGGGAATATTGATCCGGAAAAGTACTGGAGCTTTCATAATTTGTTTTCAGCACAAAGGGTCAAGAAAGTATGTTGAGCTTTGCTACACGATCAACGCCACGTCGTCGCTCCCCCCACCTATCACACTGACGTTGCCCTGTTCGTTCAGTGTTATTGAAATATGTTCCCATATGTGCCAGGTTGAACCGGAAGTTTAAAGGAACTGGGTGATTAAGATTTTTCCTGCAAATCCTATATTTTTAATAAAAAGTCAAATCCAGGAATACCTCCTGTCAGAATTTTCGAACCAGACTCGCATTGACCTAGTCAAGGTATAGGTTCACCACTTGAACCAATGGGCCACTAGTAAGACCAGTGGGTCATTACTTACAAAGTCAGTGTAGTTAAAAATCGAATATTTAGTATATTTTGATAAAAG